>JBAKBP010016557.1:25000-51389 GCA_037953745.1 Lithodes maja | reverse complement strand
CTACCAACCCTGTCGCACCTAGCTATAAGCGCAGGGCTGCCAACCGGTCCATACGTCTGGCAACCACCCCCCCGGCAGCGTGGCGCACCGCTACCCTCTCGCTCTGAAGTCTAACTCACTCTCTCTCTCTGAATTCCTATCATCTCATCTATCAACTTCTCTATTGATACTACATATTAAATGGAAGGTCTCGACATGGCTTAAAACAAAACCCACCACTGGTTAGCAAATGACGAGACCTTTGCAGAGATACAAAGAACATAGTTATACGTTGTCACACTCAATATAAGCAGCCAGCATGGTACAACGTGGTACCGTGGTGGTACAGTGGAGTACCAAGGAGTACAATCAGGTTACGTTGCCACGCACTGGGTGCGTCACACTATCTATATGCTCAGGCCCAATCCCCATAATTTTTGGGGGTAGCCGACTCAAGACAGAGCAAGAACAGGGAAAACACAAAAACAACATAAAACAAAAAATAAACACAGATAAAAAACACAAACTCACACACATCCAGGTCACCCAGGAGAAGACCCAGAGACCAGGGTTACCAAGGTCGCTCCAGCACTCCCCCGGCCCCTGACCACCCGGAGAGGTTCCGATCTCGGCAGGCAGACATGCAGCGGAGCCAAAGCCACAAGCCCTCCCACCACACTTCCAGGCACACCCTTCATATTAATCGTCCCCCCGGGCCAGGCGCCTGATGGACTATTATCTAGTCGAACTTGCGCCCGACCCCTTACTCCAAATGACCACGTGTTCACTCAACTATTCACAAGCATTCTCCATTCACTCCTGTCCACCACCACTTCCCCTGCCTGATCTATAGTCATTCCTCTATCATCCAAAGCCTTTCTTACACAGTCTCTCCATCTCAATGGGGGTCTTCCTGCCCTTCTATCTCCCCTTTTACCTGACTCACATATTCTCTTTGTAAGCCTTTCATCTCCCATTCGTTCAACATGACCATACCAGCTCAGCACCCTTCTGTCCACTCTGGCTTACAAATGTTCCTGCTGCCCCACTCTCCTACGTATCTCTTCATTCCTCAATCTGTCTCTACGAGTAACTCCACACATACTCCTCAAGCAGCTCATCTCCATCACATCCAGCCCTCTTTTCTCCTTTTTCTTCTAAAAAATAATACCCCAAAAACCCCAATTAGAGATACATTTTTCGGTAGAAAACTGTCCCGGCCGAAGGTAGTTTCCTCATAAAATTACAGGTTCGCTAGCGCTCGCCAGGTAAAAATCGACACCTAAATGGCAGGAAAGGTCTTAATATTGACAGAAATGGGGCGAAAGGTCTTAAAATCACCCAACTAATGGGCCGAACGTCATCAAATCTGAAAACTAATGTGGCAAAACATGACAAGAAAGAGGGACAAGAAAAACAACCCATCTCCCCTTAAGAGTACCGTAGTAGTAGCTCAGAGGTGCGTGTGGAGGGATCTCAAGGTGTCTCAGAAGTGGGCTCAGGAAACAACCCATCTCCCCTTAAGAGTACCGTAGTAGTAGCTCAGAGGTGCGTGTGGAGGGATCTCAAGGTGTCTCAGAAGTGGGCTCAGGAAACAACCCATCTCCCCTTAAGAGTACCGTAGTAGTAGCTCAGAGGTGCGTGTGGAGGGATCTGAAGGCGGCTCAGAAGTGGGCTCAGGAAAATTTAACAAGGGGGGTCACCGGATTTGTTTTATCTTTCTCTCCTTTTCTCTCTTTCCCTGGCTTGTATCCATTCGGCCCCATTCAGGTAACTGTTTTAAGACGTTTATCCCCATCCAGGTGTCGCTATCTTCCTGGCGAGCGATAGCCGGCTTCGCCGGAGAAATGTTTCTATCGAAAAATGTACAAAATTAGCTTGCTTGGGGTTACGGGGGAGATAGCCGCTTTTTCTGGACCCCCTTCTCCCTCATGTTTAGTATATTAGTTTTGAGCTTTTAAGAAGTTCGTTCCATTAGTTTGGCGATTGTGAGACCTTTCGCCCAATTGTTTTGTCACTATTAAGACCTTTAGTGCCATTTAGATGTCAATTTTTTCCTGGCGAACGATAGTGAGCCTGTAATTTTAGAAGGGAACGGCCTTTGGCCGTGACATTTTTCTACCGAAAAATGTACACATTTATATTGAAAGGGGGTCTAGGGGGTGTTTTTAAGCTCGATGGAGGTCTAGCGAGGAAACTAAGAAATAAAGGAATAAAGGAATTAATAGACCAAAAAGGCTAAATGAGATGTATATATATAAACAAAAATACAAGCACCCACCCCCTTAAAGTGATGTGGACACAGAGAAAGAATAAGTGATGAGAGATTGATTTGAGTTATATACAAATCGAGGAGGAGGAGGATGGGAGTAAAGGGGGGTAGGGAAGGGGGGTAGGGATCATGGGGGTGAAGAGGGGTAGGGATCATGGGGGTGAAGAGGGGTAGGGATGGGGGGTGAAGAGGGGTAGGATCATGGGGGTGAAGGGGGTAGGGATCATGGGGGTGAGAGGGGTAGGGATGGGGGTGAAGAGGGGTAGGGATCATGGGGGTGAAGAGGGTAGGGATGGGGGGTGAAGGGGGTAGGGATCATGGGGGTGAAGAGGGGTAGGGATCATGGGGGTGAAGGGGGGTAGGGATCATGGGGGGTGAAGGGGGTAGGATCATGGGGGTGAAGGGGGTAGGGATCATGGGGTGAAGAGGGGTAGGGATCATGGGGGTGAAGGGGGTAGGGATCATGGGGGTGAAGGGGGTAGGGATCATGGGGGTGAAGAGGGTAGGGATCATGGGGGTGAAGGGGGTAGGGATCATGGGGGTGAAGGGGGTAGGATCATGGGGGTGAAGAGGGGTAGGGATCATGGGGGTGAAGAGGGGTAGGGATGGGGGTGAAGAGGGGTAGGGATGGGGGTTAAAGGGGGATAGGGATGGGGGTGAAGAGGGGTAGGGATGGGGGTGAAGGGGGGTAGGGATGGGGGTGAAGAGGGGTAGGGATGGGGGTGAAGAGGGGTAGGGATGGGGGTGAAGGGGGGTAGGGATGGGGGTGAAGAGGGGTAGGGGATGGGGGTAAAGAGGGGTAGGGGATGGGGTAAAGAGGGGTAGGGATGGGGTAAAGAGGGGTAGGGATGGGGGTAAAGAGGGGTAGGGGATGGGGTAAAGAGGGGTAGGGGATGGGGTAAAGAGGGGTAGGGGATGGGGTAAAGAGGGGTAGGGATGGGGGTAAAGAGGGGTAGGGGATGGGGGTAAAGAGGGGTAGGGGATGGGGTAAAGAGGGGTAGGGGATGGGGTAAAGAGGGGTAGGGGATGGGGTAAAGAGGGGTAGGGATGGGGGTAAAGAAGGGTAGGGGTGGGGGTAAAGAGGGGTAGGGATGGGGGTAAAGGGGGAGGGGGTAGGGATGGGGGTAAAGGGGGAGGGGGTAGGGATGGGGGTAAAGGGGGAGGGGGTAGGGATGGGGGTAAAGGGGGATAGGGGTGAAGAGGAGTCGGGACGGGGGTGCAGTTTATTCAAGTACATTGGGGTTTGTAATGAATGATTAATGTTAAGAACGGGTGTTACTTATAAAGGACATACGATTCCAGGCAAGGATCTACGAACAAAACAAATACAAATATTAACAAGCATCATAAAAGAAAAACTGAGAAATGGGAAAGTTTTGGAATCGCGAAAATAAGTTCTAATAAACGAGGTCGGGATGAAGAGACAGCCACCAGACGTCAACGATGCCAACAACCGCCAGAATGATATCTCTATCCCATTTTCCACTTCTTCCTCGGGGGTAAATCCTTTTCAGCTAACTTGCCATGTTTTAATCAGTTTGAATAGTCAGCATAACTATTGGTAAGCCGTTCTATCAAACTTAAAATATCGTAAGCTATTACCAGCTGAATGATCAGCTGAGCTGATCATTGCTTGCGCGGATTTGCTCTGAAATTGCCATATTAAGGGTGCTACATTTGCCGTACGGTAGCTAATTTAACTCTGTAACCGGAATATAATTTAATCTATAATATTATACTCAATAAGATGGCAAGTATAAATGAATTAATTGTTTCAAGCAAATTTGTCTGTACTAGAAACACGAAGAGGGAGAGGCTACAGTCATGTGCACCAAACAACCGCACACTATATGCCAAAATGGACGAAATGTAGTCGCCGGCTAGCAAGACAAATGCAGTCTCTCTCTCTCTCTCTCACACACACACAGCGACTGAAGCACACACACACACACACACACAGCGACTGAAGCACACACACATTACAAAAGTTACATACCGATAAATAAAAACCATGTGACTTGCATTCTAAAATATACTAAAATAGTTCTCAACGTATATTTTAACCAAATAATTGGCTTGTCGGCACGAAGTTAAAATCCAATATTCTATGAGGGTGTGGGTGACGGTGGGCGTGTCTGTGTGTATGTATAATAATGTACAGTCGGCCTAATAAGTCATGTATCAGCACCAGTCTACTCATTAATGATTTGATGTGTACAGGCTATGTGTGGGTATGTGTACAGGCTATGTGTGGGTATGTGTACAGGCTATGTGTGGGTATGTGTACAAGCTATGTGTGGGTGTGTACAAGCTATGTGTGGGTATGTGTACAAGCTATGTGTGGGTATGTGTACAGGCTATGTGTGGGTATGTGTACAGGCTATGTGGGTATGTGTACAGGCTATGTACAAAGGAGTACAAAGGAAATCAAGCAACAACAGGTCTAGTGACCCTTCTAGGCTGCTTGTCCTCCAAAACACTGAGGATCAAATGTCCAAACAGTGGTTTAGAGTGGGTAAGGGAACATTGGAAAGGGAACTACTGCCCTAGAACTAATGTCCGTGGCAGGATTAGGAAGTTAGTAGGGGACAGATGGGTTAGTAACTGAGGGGGGATAAAATAAAGTTATTCATTTACAAACGCAGTCAGTCGCGGGTTTGATGCGAGATATTTGTCTAAGAGGAGTTTAAATGATTCAACGGTGCTGCAGTCTATAACGTCTCGGGGAAGCCCATTCCACAAGTTGACAACTCGATTGAAGAAGAAATTCTTAGAATCGTGGGAGTTAAAAGATTTACCAATAATTTTGCAACCGTTTCCCCGCGTGTAATTAGATTGGTCGATAGTGAAGTACTTACTACAGTTCATATTGTCATGCCTTTGATGATTTTGAACATTTGAATTAAGTCACCTCTTAATCTGCGCTGGGTTAAAGGAAATAGATTTAATTCTCTAAGACGCTCTTCGTATGGTTTGTTCTTTAGGCTAGGTATCATTTTGGTAACTCTACGTTGAACTCGTTCTAGCTTGTTTATATCTTTTTGGTAATAAGGGCACCAGGATTGAACGCAGTATTCCAGAAGAGGGTGGACTAAGGAATTGTAAAGGGTTAGGATAACTTCTTTGGATTTATGCTCAAATGACCTGCCTATAAAGCCAATTATTTTGTTTGCCTTCTTAACAACTTCTGAACATTGTTGACTCGGTTTTAGGTTACTCGATATTGTTACTCCCAGATCGGTTTCTCTGTTTACATTCTTAAGCTGAGTGCCATTCATCGAATAGTTTGCTTTCTCATTTAGGTATCCGATATGTAGTACTTTACATTTATCCGCATTGAAACTCATTTGCCAAATTTGGGCCCAACATGACAATTTATCTAGATTGTGTTGCATATCGTCAACTTGTTCTTTTGAGAGAACGCTATTTGCAATTTTTGTATCGTCAGCAAATTTTGAGATTGTACAGGTGAGACCCTCATCTATGTCGTTGATGTAAATTAGAAAGATAATTGGTCCTAGTACCGATCCCTGGGGTACCCCGCTACTTACATTGGTCCATTTAGATGCCTTACCGTTTATGACTACTCTTTGCTTTCTGTCGCTGAGCCAATTTTCTATCCATTTCAACACACCGTCTTGTATTCCATGCACTTTTAGTTTTAGCAGTAAACGTTTGTGGGGAACTTTGTCAAAGGCCTTTTGAAAATCAAGGTATATAATATCTACAGCTTTACTCTCATCGTAGAGGTTGAGGATATCGTGGAAGAAGTCCAAGAGGTTTGTTAAACAGGAACGTTTTTTACGAAAGCCGTGTTGAGTATCTTTAAGTAAGTTATTTGCCTCTAAGCGATTTACGAGTCTGTCTCTTATGACCGTTTCTAGCATTTTGCATTTTACATACAATTGAGGTTAAGCTAATTGGACGATATTTACTGGGTAGGGATTTGCTGCCTTTTTTTAATATCGGTGTTACGTTGGCTAGCTTCCACTGATCAGGCATAGTCCCAGACTGCAAGGATTAATTGAATAGCATTGTCAGTGGTTTGGAGAGCTCATCCTTAGCTTCCTTTAGAACTATAGGCGAGATTGTATCAGGTCCAGGCGTTTTATTTACCTTGAGTTTATCTAAACAATTCAATACCGGTACTTCTCTCTCTGTAACGGTGATATTGCTTAGAACATCTGAATTATCAATCTGAATCGGCGATGGTGTAGGGATATCACTGAGGTCTTCGGTTGTAAAAACTGATGCAAAGAAGGTATTGAGGGCATTACTCATTTGTACTTCGTCTTTGGTGTATTCTCCATTTTCATCGACTAACGGTCCAACAGTTGAAGTAACTACTTTTTTCTTTCTGATATAACTATAGAATTTTTTCAGGTTTGTTTTACTTTGATTCGCAACATGTAACTCCAGGGTCTTTTTACTTTGCTTAATTAACTTTTTGGCTTTGCGTCGTAGCTCTACAAATTTCACCCGTTCTTCGTCATTTTGTGAGGATTTTAATCTATCATTAGCAAATTTTTTAGCAAGCAGACAGTCTGAAATATCTTTATTCCACCATTTGGGCTTATCATTATGGCCTGGACGCCGTATTTTCGATGGTATGCAGTCTTGCACTGCCTTAAGGTACGTGGTTGTGAAACACTCCCAAGATGTATTTATGTCGTTATGTGTGGGTATGTGTACAGGCTATGTGTGGGTATGTGTACAGGCTATATGTGGGTATGTGTACAAGCTATGTGTGGGTATGTGTACAGGTTATGTGTGGGTATGTGTACAGGCTATGTGTGGGTATGTGTACAGGCTATGTGTGGGTATGTGTACAAGCTATGTGTGGGTATTTGTACAGTCTGTGTATGTGTACAGGCTATGTGTGGGTATGTGTAAAGGCTATGTGTGGGTATGTGTACAGGCTATGTGTGGGTATATGTACAGGCTATGTGTGGGTATGTGTACAGGCTATGTGTGGGTATATATACAGGCTATGTGTGGGTATATGTACAGGCTATGTGTGGGTATATGTACATGCTATGTGTGGGTATATGTACAGGCTATGTGTGGGTATATGTACAGGCTATGTGTGGGTATATGTACAGGCTATGTGTGGGTATATGTACAGGCTATGTGTGGGTATGTGTACAGGCTATGTGTGGGTATGTGTACAGGCTATGTGTGGGTATGTGTACAGGCTATGTGTGGTATGTGTACAGGCTATGTGTGGTATGTGTACAGGATATGTGTGGTATGTGTACAGGCTATGTGTGGGTATGTGTACAGGTTATGTGTGGTATGTGTACAGGTTATGTGTAGTATGTGTACAGGCTATGTGTGGGTATGTGTACAGGCTATGTGTGTGGGTATGTGTACAGGCTATGTGTGTGGGTATGTGTACAGGCTATGTTTGTGGGTATGTGTACAGGCTATGTGTGTGGGTATGTTTACAGGCTATGTGTGTGGGTATGTTTACAGGCTATGTATGGGTATGTGTGGGTATATGTACAGGTTATGTATGGGTATGTGTACAGGCTATGTGTGGGTATATGTACACTGTACAGGCTATGTGTGGGTATGTGTACAGGCTATGTGTGGGTATGTATACAGGCTATGTGTGGTATGTGTACAGGATGTGTGTGGGTATGTGTACAGGCTATGTGTGTGGGTATGTGTACAGGCTATGTGTGTGGGTATGTATACAGGCTAGGTGTGTGGGTATGTATACAGGCTAGGTGTGTGGGTATGTATACAGGCTAGGTGTGTGGGTATGTGTACAGGCTATGTGTGGGTACATGTACAGGCTATGTGTGGGTATGTGTACAGGCTATGTGTGGGTATGTGTACAGGCTATGTGTGGGTACATGTACAGGCTATGTGTGGGTATGTGTACAGGCTATGTGTGGGTATGTGTAAAGGCTATGTGTGTGGGTATGTGTACAGGCTGTGTGTGGGCATGTGTACAGGCTATGTGCGGGTGTGTGTACAGGCTATGTGTAGGTATGTGTACAGGCTATGTGTAGGTATGTGTACAAGCTATGTGTGGGTATGTGTACAAGCTATGTGTGGGTATGTGTACAGGCTATGCGTGGGTATATGTACAGGCTATGTGTGGGGGTATGTGTACAGGCTATGTGTGGGTATGTGTACAAGCTATGTGTGGGTATGTGTACAGGCTATGTGTGAGTATATGTACAGGCTATGTGTGTGGGTATGTGTACAGGCTATGTGTGGGTATATGTACAGGCTATGTGTGGGTATGTGTACAGGGTATGTGTACAGGCTATGTGTGGGTATATGCACAGGCTATGTGTGGGTATGTGTACAGGCTATGTGTACAGGCTATGTGTGGGTATGTGTACAGGCTATGTGTGGGTATGTGTGCAGGCTATGTGTGGGTATGTGTACAGGCTATGTGTGGTATGTGTACAGGCTATGTGTGGTATGTGTACAGGCTATGTGTGGTATGTGTACAGGCTATGTGTGGTATGTGTACAGGTTATGTGTGGTATGTGTACAGGCTATGTGTGTGGGTATGTGTACAGGCTAAGTGTGGGTATGTGTACAGGCTATGTGTGGGTATGTGTACAGGCTATGTGTGGAATGTGTACAGGCTATGTGTGGAATGTGTACAGGCTATGTGTGGTATGTGTACAGGCTATGTGTGTGGGTATGTGTACAGGCTATGTGTGTGGGTATATGTACAGGCTATGTGTGGGTATGTGTACAGGCTATGTGTGGGTATGTGTACAGGCTATGTGTACAGGCTATGTGTGGTATGTGTACAGGCTATGTGTGGGTATGTGTACAGGTTATGTGTGGTATGTGTACAGGCTATGTGTGGGTATGTGTACAGGCTATGTGTGTGGGTATGTGTACAGGCTATGTGTGGGTATGTGTACAGGCTATGTGTGTAGGTATGTGTACAGGCTATGTGTGTGGGTATGTGTACAGGCTATATGTGTACACCCGCCGGCTTTAGCATCGCCAACAGCTCCGCATCGCCACTGAGAAAACTCGATCATAATTTGAGTATTTCATATCCCAATTTCCTTTATTCATTGCATGAACAGTAGTTAAGTGCTTGTTTAACCTCCACATAGTTCTGTAGTTGCCGTGCATGTTATTTTATTGCTTTTCTGACTGATAAACATTGTTGTTTACATTTGTTATCCTAGCTTGTAGCAGACGACGCACGCGCACCTCTAATCGACCTAGCTTTGTATTTTCTTATTAACTCTAGTAGTTATCGTATTCAGTATCCTACTGTAGCTATATATATATATCTGTAATTTTAGTTGTTGCTTGCATGATCTTGTACTGTAGTAACCTTTGACTGATAACTTTGTTTATCTAAATATAATCCTGCTTGACTAGCCTACAGTGACACCAGCGCCATCTGTTGATACAGTATATTAACCCCTTGTGTGCAGTTACACTTTATTTTTATATAATCTCTATTTGGTGAATTGTATATTTAGTTACATATTCTATTATATATATATGTATACTGTATTTGATTTGCTTTTTTAGTTAGGTTATCACCCCTGGTAGCCTACTTCTGCATATTTCATACTTTTTTGTTTTTGGTTATTTTTGTTTTAGGTTAGTCTAGGCTATCATCCCTGGTGGCCTATTTCTGCGTACGGTACTTCAATTTTTTAATTTTCAGTTAGGCTATCACCGCTGGTGGCCTATTTCTGCGTACCGGTATTTCATAATTTTTGTTTTCGGTTAGTCTAGGCTATCATCCCTGGTGGCCTATTTCTGCGTACTTCAATTTTTAAATTTTCAGTTAGGCTATCACCGCTGGTGGCCTATTTCTGCGTACCAGTATTTCATAATTTTTGTTTTCGGTTAGTCTAGGCTATCACCGCTGGTGGCCTATTTCTGCGTACCGGTATTTCATAATTTTTGTTTTCGGTTATTTTTGTTTTCGGTTAGTCTAGGCTATCATCCCTGGTGGCCTATTTCTGCGTACTTCAATTTTTAAATTTTCAGTTAAGCTATCACCGCTGGTGGCCTATTTCTGCCTACCGGTAGTTCATAATTTTTGTTTTCGGTTAGGATAGGCTATAACCCCTGGTGGCCTATTTCTGTTTAAATTGGTGGCCTATTTCTGTTTAAATAAACATAAAATTGTTTTCGGTCCGGCTATCACTGCGTATTCAAATTTAATTTTGTTTTGTTTTAATTTTTGGTTAGGCTATCACCGCTGATAACCTATTTGTGTGTATTTCAAAATTTGTGTTTTCGGTTAGGCCTATTTAAGTAAGTGAAGCGACCTGAAGGGAGTGAAGTGTTTTTAAAGTGAGTTTAGTGTTTTTAAAGTGAGTTAAGTGTTTTTAAGTGAGTGAAGTGAACTGAAGAAAGTGATAGTCACCATGCCTCGTGCCTGTACGAACTGCGCCGGTAGGTTTGGTGCTTCCATGTTTGCTCCTGCCGATCCACAAGTCTGCCGACTCTGCCAGCAACGAGAGGATTTGACAGCAAAATTGGATGAAGCCCTCAACAAGATCAACGCCCTCACCAGGAAGCTGGAATCACTCCAAGAGTTTGTAACACTCAACGTTGGAGTATCACTAACGCAAATTGTTTCAACTCCAGCATCCACCACCGCCCCAACGTCATCTGCCAACAATCCAACACCTGCAGTAGACACTGCAGCAGATGATTCTGACGAACCTGAGCCGACATCAAACCAGGACAGCCGCCCTGTTCACCTTAGTCTCTCCCCCACTCCTCGTGCAAGAAGCCTGCTAGCACGAACAGTACCAACCCCTCGCCCCCGTTCTAACCACTCCTCTCCCCGACCTGTACGTAGAGTCCCGCCACCACAGGTTTCCGGATTTACACCAGTGAGGAACGGTGCACGGCCAACGCAGAAAAGGTCTCATCTACCAGTCACAATGTCAAACAGATTTGAGATATTGGTAGAGATGGAAGACGAACCAGAAGAGACCAGGCTCGTTGGGGATTCCATCCTACGAGGACAGGTCGAAGAGTTCTGCGACAGAGTCCCAATTCAACGAAAAAGATTTTGCATCCCAGGAGCTGGACTGGACGACATTGTGGAAGCCTTCGAAGATACCACAAAGGATGCAAATGAAAATACCCTTTTTGTCATCCATGCTGGTTCAAATGACGTCATGCGCACCAGATCCGAAGAGTTGATGGAGAAATATCGCAAGATGATCCAGCACTACAAAAACAAGTCAAGGAATATCATCATCTCAGGCATTCTCCCCAAGATCGACGCACCTGACAAATTCTACGACAAGGCCTTCAGCACAAATAGCCGACTAAAACATTTGTGTCTGAGGGAAGAAGTTGAATTCATCAACCTCTGGGACAACTTCTACAACCAGCCTACTCTGTTCCGCAAGGATGGCACTCATCTAAACCCTGTGGGTTCAGCACGCATGGGTCGTCTCCTACACGAAGCAGTCCGCAGCCATGGATCAAAAAACGCCATCCGAGAAGAAGCAGCAGTGACATAAATCATCCAACGCCAAGAAAAACACAGAGGCAACCGAGGACCTCCAGCGATAAGGACCGGAGACAGCGAGGACCGAGGACAGCCATGAACATAAATGTAGATCCGACAAGAACCAAAAATATTATTAAAGCGCGTTCCGTGAGTTCTAAAATAACAAATTTAAAGGTTTTCTATGCAAACGCTCGTAGCATACGCAATAAATTTTCAGATTTAGAGGAGCTAGTGTTTACAGAAAATTATGATGTGATTGGTATAACAGAATCTTGGCTCAATACAGAAGATAGAGACTTTTTAGCAGAGTATTCACTTCCCGGTTATGTAATGTTTGAGAAAAGCCGAATAAATCGAAATGGAGGTGGCGTTTTACTTTATATCAAAGAAAGTCTTAACCCTACCCTCTTGTCAAAACCTCAAATTGTGAACGTCGACGCATCTTTTGTGCTAATAAAGAATAATAAAGGTACCAAAATAATACTTGCATTAATATACAGACCTCCAGCTCAATCAGTGCAAACTGACCGAGAAATTTACGAACAAATTGCAGATGTAAGTAACTCACAAGATACCGTAATTTTTGGTGACTTTAATTTACCTGTGACCAAGTGGGGCGATACTCTTACTTCACACTCCGGACATGACTTGTATACGAACTTGCAAGAGAGTTCGCTTTATCAATTTGTTGGAACGCCGACCCGTGGTAATAACGTTCTTGACATTGTACTTGCAACAAAAGAAGAATTAATAGAGAATTTGAATGTTGGTGATGAATTCAGTAACAGCGACCATCATACGATAACTTTCACTTTAAACTTTACTAGTAACGAACCAAATAGTAGCATCGAAAAAGTCCCTAATTTCAAGAAAGCAAACTTTCCTAAACTTAGAGCTATGTTTAAAGAAACTGACTGGAGCTTTTTAATTCACAATAACGACATAAATACATCTTGGAAGTTATTCGAAGCCACTTACCTAAAAGCAGTGCAAGACTGCATACCATCGAAAACTCGGCGTCCAGGCCATAATAATAAGCCCAAATGGTGGAATAAAGATATTTCAAACTGCCTGCTTGCTAAAAAATTTGCTAATGGTAGATTAAAATCCTCACAAAATAACGAAGAACGGCTGAAATTTGTAGAGCTACGACGCAAAGCCAAAAAGTTAATTAAGCAAAGTAAAAAGACCTTAGAGTTACATATTGCGAATCAAAGTAAAACAAACCCGAAAGAATTCTATAGTTATATCAGAAAGAAAAAAGTAGTTACTTCAACTGTTGGACCGTTAGTCGATGAAAATGGAGAATACACCAAAGACGAAGAACAAATGAGTAATGCCCTCAATACCTTCTTTGCATCAGTTTTTACAACAGAAGACCTCAGTAATATCCCTACACCATCGCCGATTCAGATTGATAATTCAGATGTTTTAAGCAATATCACCGTTACAGAGAGAGAAGTATTGAATTGTTTAGATAAACTCAAGGTAAATAAAACGCCTGGACCTGATACAATCTCGCCTAGAGTTCTAAAGGAAGCTAAGGATGAGCTCTCTAAACCACTGACATTACTATTCAATAAATCCTTGCAGTCTGGAACTATGCCCGATCAGTGGAAGCTAGCCAACGTAACACCGATATTCAAAAAAGGCAGCAAATCCCTATCCAGTAACTATCGTCCAATTAGCTTAACCTCAGTTGTATGTAAAATGCTAGAAACGGTCATAAGAGACAGACTCGTAAATCACTTAGAGGAAAATAACATACTTAAAGATACTCAACACGGCTTTCGTAAAAAACGTTCCTGTTTAACAAACCTCTTAGACTTCTTCCACGATATCCTCAACCTCTACGATGAGAGTAAAGCTGTAGATATTATATACCTTGATTTTCAAAAGGCCTTTGACAAAGTTCCCCACAAACGTTTACTGCTAAAACTAAAAGCGCATGGAATACAAGACGGTGTGTTGAAATGGATAGAAAATTGGCTCAGCGACAGAAAGCAAAGAGTAGTCATAAACGGTAAGGCATCAAAATGGACCAATGTAAGTAGCGGGGTACCCCAGGGATCGGTACTAGGACCAATTCTCTTTCTAATTTACATCAACGACATAGATGAGGGTCTCACCTGTACAATCTCAAAATTTGCTGACGATACAAAAATTGCAAATAGCGTACTCTCAAAAGAACAAGTTGACGATATGCAACACAATCTAGATAAATTGTCATGTTGGGCCCAAATTTGGCAAATGAGTTTCAATGCGGATAAATGTAAAGTACTACATATCGGATACCTAAATGAGAAAGCAAACTATTCGATGAATGGCACTCAGCTTAAGAATGTAAACAGAGAAACCGATCTGGGAGTAACAATATCGAGTAACCTAAAACCGAGTCAACAATGTTCAGAAGTTGTTAAGAAGGCAAACAAAATAATTGGCTTTATAGGCAGGTCATTTGAGCATAAATCCAAAGAAGTTATCCTAACCCTTTACAATTCCTTAGTCCGCCCTCTTCTGGAATACTGCGTTCAATCCTGGTGCCCTTATTACCAAAAAGATATAAACAAGCTAGAACGAGTTCAACGTAGAGTTACCAAAATGATACCTAGCCTAAAGAACAAACCATACGAAGAGCGTCTTAGAGAATTAAATCTATTTCCTTTAACCCAGCGCAGATTAAGAGGCGACTTAATTCAAGTGTTCAAAATCATCAAAGGCATCGACAATATGAACTGTAGTAAGTACTTCACTATCGACCAATCTAATTACACGCGGGGAAACGGTTGCAAAATTATTGGTAAATCTTTTAACTCGCACGAATCTAAGAATTTCTTCTTCAATCGAGTTGTCAACTTGTGGAATGGGCTTCCCCGAAACGTTATAGACTGCATCACCGTTGATTCATTTAAACTCCGCCTAGACAAATATCTCGCATCAAACCCGCGACTGACTGCGTTTGTAAATGAATAACTTTATTTTATCCCCCCCTCAGTTACTAACCCATCTGTCCCCTACTAACTTCCTAATCCTGCCACGGACATTAGTTCCAGGGCAGTAATTCCCTTTCCAATGTTCCCTTACCCACTCTAAACCACTGTTTGGACACTTGATCCTCAGTGTTTTGGAGGACAAGCAACCTAGAAGGGTCACTAGATCTGTTGTTGCTTGATTTCCTTTGTACTCCTTTGTACTCCTTTGTATGTGTGTGGGTATGTGTACAGGCTATGTGTGTGGGTATGTGTACAGGCTATGTGTGTGGGTATGTGTACAGGCTATGTGTGTGGGTATGTGTACAGGCTATGTGTGTGGGTATGTGTACAGGCTATGTGTGTGGGTATGTGTACAGGCTATGTGTGGGTAGTTGTACAAGCTATATGTACGGTAGGTATTTATATAACCTAACTTCCTTATAGAACGAAACTCACAAGTGGTCATTTGCAGAACTCGGAGCAGAATAGTATAACAATAAACCGGCTTCCCAATCATAACGTCTCAATAACACTCACCTAGCGTTATGTCACAGGCATGGTAACGCGATCCCACCATCAATAACACTCACCTAGCGTTATGTCACAGGCATGGTAACGCGATCCCACCATCAATAACACTCACCTAGCGTTATGTCACAGGCATGGTAACGCGATCCCACCATCAATAACACTCACCTAGCGTTATGTCACAGGCATGGTAACGCGATCCCACCATCAATAACACTCACCTAGCGTTATGTCACAGGCATGGTAACGCGATCCCACCATCAATAACACTCACCTAGCGTTATGTCACAGGCATGGTAACGCGATCCCACCATCAATAACACTCACCTAGCGTTATGTCACAGGCATGGTAACGCGATCCCACCATCAATAACACTCACCTAGCGTTATGTCACAGGCATGGTAACGCGATCCCACCATCAATAACACTCACCTAGCGTTATGTCACAGGCATGGTAACGCGATCCCACCATCAATAACACTCACCTAGCGTTATGTCACAGGCATGGTAACGCGATCCCACCATCAATAACACTCACCTAGCGTTATGTCACAGGCATGGTAACGCGATCCCACCATCAATAACACTCACCTAGCGTTATGTCACAGGCATGGTAACGCGATCCCACCATCAATAACACTCACCTAGCGTTATGTCACAGGCATGGTAACGCGATCCCACCATCAATAACACTCACCTAGCGTTATGTCACAGGCATGGTAACGCGATCCCACCATCAATAACACTCACCTAGCGTTATGTCACAGGCATGGTAACGCGATCCCACCATCAATAACACTCACCTAGCGTTATGTCACAGGCATGGTAACGCGATCCCACCATCAATAAGTAACGTCGAGTACTTGTAGTAATGCAGGAATAAGTAATAAGTCACGGGGAAGCACTTGACGGGAGCCCAAATTGACGAGCACACTCACACTCACGTCTTACATCAGACTGAGGTCGAAAGGATTTTGACGTGTATTAAATACCCTGATTTTGGCGGATGATAATGCGCTAATTAAAACTTATCCCACTAATAGGAAGATACACGTCCCAAAATACTTAAATATATACTCAGACATAGGTTTGTCATGCAATTGCAAATGTCAAACAGTTAGGATATTACCCAAATAATTAAGAAATATCGTGATCGTGAACAAATATGTGCGAAAAAAATAGGCTGCGGACACGCGCCTCGGAAGCAAGACATCTGGACTAGCCAGTGGACACGTTGCCAAAAACCGCCACAATCCTATATTACTCCATAATTTTCAACCATCTTACTTTCATTCCGTGATTTAGCAGATTAAAATCTCTTCCTATGTATAATACTAAATGTAACTGTTGCCAATAATGTTACCGAGCATATAACATAACGTAGATACGGTAATATGAGGTTGACGACTGTTAACAAGGCTATGGTGTGGGAGGAAATATCGACTGCCGAGATTGTTATCGAGGCCTTTAAATTGCAACATTATGAAATGTATACTGTTCTATTAACACTAACAGAGAGAGAGAGAGAGAAATACAAATGTTTAGCAACCTAACATTTAACACATATGCATCGGCTGAATGAGGCCGAATGATACATGCCAAAGGGAGAGGGAGAGAAAAACAAAAAAAGCGAGGTGGACTCGCTTTTAACCCCGTTTTTAACATTAATCATCAATTACAAACCCCAATGCACTTGAATAAACTAATGAAAGCATATGGTCCTCCCGGGATTCGAACTCGGGACACCACACCCAGAACACAAAAGCATCTAAACCATTACACCACCAACACAGTAAATAAGATACGCCTACATGTAAATTATGGGGCAACTTTCCCGTCTTTGTCTGGTAAGGTGACGTTCATGCAAGGAGAGAGAGAGAGAGAGAGAGAGAGAGAGAGAGAGAGAGAGAGAGAGAGAGAGAGAGGGGGGGGGGGGGTACTAATCTTTTAAACACTGAGATCAGGACAAAGACGTCTGTAAATAGAGGCAGATAAGCTAGCGAGAAAAAATACCCCAAGGATACATCAAGCCAAGAGATAAGAGTGCTGGAGGCAGAACACACACACACACACACACACACACACACACAGCCTCCCGAAATCTGCCCTTTAGATATTGTGACCGATTTCCTTGACATTCTGAACACCACATCGATAATATAAAACATTCTATTTTGGCGTTGTATATCGTCATTGCTACCAGTCTAGTGGAGGCGTAGGGTCCGCTTGGGGGCAGGGTTACCAGATCAAGTCCGCTAGGTAGTAAATATATGACGACAATCGCTAGAATAATGCCACAAGCTCTACAATATCGCTAGAATAATGCCACAAGCTCTACAATATCGCTAGAATAATGCCACAAACTCTACAATATCGCTAGAATATTGGCACAAGCTCTACAATATCGTTCTAAAATCGCTAGAATATTGGCACAAGCTCTACAATATCGTTCTAAAATCGCTAGAATATTGGCACAAGCTCTACAATATCGTTCTAAAATCGCTAGAATATTGGCACAAGCTCTACATTATCGTTCTAAAATCGCTAGAATATTGGCACAAGCTCTACATTATCGTTCTAAAATCGCTAGAATAATACCACCATCTCTACAATATCGCTCTAAAATCGCTAGAATAATGACACAATCTCAACAATACCGCTCTAAAAGGCTCAAATCCCCAGAATATTGCTAGAATAATGGCACAATCTCAACAATGCCGCTCTAAAAGGCTCAAATCTCCAGAATATTGCTAGAATAATGGCACAATCTCAACAATGCCGCTCTAAAAGGCTCAAATCTCCAGAATATTGCTAGAATAATGACACTATCTCAACAATACCACACTAAAAGGCTCAAATCCCCAGAATATTGCTAGAATAATGGCACAATCTCAACAATGCCGCTCTAAAAGGCTCAAAGCCCCAGAATATTGCTAGAATCTGTCACTAGATGTAAAAATGTGCCCCTAGATCGAAGAAAATACCTCTAGAACTCGCGGGAAAGTAGCCAAATCTTGCGAGAAAGTAGCTAAATATCGCGGGAAAGTAACTAAATCTCGCGGGAGAATACCTTTAGATCTCGTGGGAAAGTAGGTAAATTGGCAACACTGCTTGGGTGAACAGTCCGTCCGGCCACCAACCTAAGGGGCCGCCAAGCAAAGTAGTCGCCTTAACCCAAGATGGTGAGCGTCCTCATATGAGTCTGAACCCTACGAGGGCGAGCGTCTTCATACGAGCCAAAGCCTGAAAAAAAGCCTTTCAAAACATCCCACTGGCACTTAAAACAAGGGAATGTGTGATTAAGTGAGATAATTCCCCTCCATACATCCTATCACTCCTCCACATGTGTCAAAACCCTCCAATCCTTACCCCCCCCCTTCAATTATCACCTCTTTTCCTCTTATTCCCTTGTTTATCAGTTTATTTTCCGCTGCAATATCTTCCACCCGGTTTCAAGGTCATCTATGACGCATATAGAGATCATGGCAAGAGAGAGACTTCACTAGCGAGACATCAGTCTGGCTTCAGGCCTCGAAAGGGGAGGGTGTATGTCTCGCGCGCCTCTCACCTCATGACAGGACGGTCGGCAATAATTTGTCTTTTTCATCCCCCAGATACTATTCCCACTTCATTTATTGTTGTTACATGTTAATATCTCCATAATAAACGTAAAATAGGCGCATATGAATAAGTAATAACAATATTTATCGTAAAATGACGAAATTCTTCGTGATTTACCCACACTACCTTCGCCCAGTGGGACATTTTAAATACCATAGGCTCGACTTTCTCAGGTTAAGGGGGGATGGCCATATTTATTGGCTAATTTATGGATCTTTTAATTTTGTTTTGTTTTAGTTTCCTCCCTATACCGGTACCTCAATCAAGCTTAACCTCTCCCCCCCCCCCACCCCCCATTTCCGACCCACCTTCTGTAAAGTCTCTTGTAATTTATCATCATGCCACAAATCGGTAAGAAATATTGCCAAATGTTCCTAATTTGCTAAACTACAGGATCCAGTACAAGTAAAACGGTCAATATTAGCCAGATATTGTCTGAATATAATTTGTTTCCCTTGTCCAGACGAGTCATTTGAGATTAGATTGACGTCTCTATCACGGTATACAGTTTGACATCTCTATCACGGTATACAGTTTGGGGCAAAAATCAGTGTTTCAGAACTCTAATGGAAATTAATTGAAAAGGGGCTGCCACAGGCAGAAAATACAGATTGCCTCCACCCTTCAACATGTTCCCATGGGGTCTTAGTATAATGTAGAAAGTATGATGCTTTAGTCAAAAAGTACACGATTTTCGCCTTTTCCGTTATAGGGCCTACTATAACACCCATGTAACCTATAACTTATATTTACACTGCAATTTGATCTCTGCCTTCCGTTATTACTTGCACGGAGGTGTTCAGGACAATATTCACACACTGTACTGCATATACTGTAGGGGGAGGTAAAGGATTACAGTAACAAAGGTCGAGTGATGTACCCGTAACTAACGAGGTGCCAATATTATTATGTTTCATATCCGGGGATATTGTTCTTAAAGGCATAGCTCATGGAGTCAGCTATCCTCATTCATATTTTGTGACCAACCAACTTCTAAACTCAATTAATGAAATCAACAACTACATGTGGCACTCCAAGGACTCGAACCAATCTAATTTTATCTTAAAGCTCCCTATCGTTCTTGATCCCACTATAGCACTTGGTAGCCTATTCCACCTATCTACAACTCTGTTACCAAACCAATGTTTGCCTACATCCTTTCTGAAGGATATAGGCAAATATTGGTTTGATAACAGAGTTGTAGATAGGTGAAATAGGCTACCAAGTGCTATAGTGGGATCAAGAACGATAGGGAGCTTAAAGATAAAATTAGATACCTTATGATGTGTTCGCCACTCTTCTAGCGGCACCAAGGAGCGCGACGCCCCTCGTGGACAGATGGGCATATGGACGAGATGGGTTGGGTGTGAGGGGGATCTGTCAGGTGTGGGCCAGTCGGCGCTCTGTAGACCCCCGTTTTCTGACCTCAGACCGTTTCGGTGTGGTCAGCCCTAATGGTGTTAGTGAGCTGGACTTTATAAGCCCATAACACTTAAATTTAGGCCTTATAATTGGGGGTGGGGGTGAGAGGGATCTGCCTTGTTTGGGCCGATTGGCTTTCTGCAGACTCCCATTGTCTTACGTTCTTATGTTCAAACCGACATTCCTTGCATTTATGCATTACGCTATCAAGACAGTTACAATATACCTCCTATGTGCAAACAATATACCTCCTATGTGCAACAATATACCTCCTATGTGCAACAATATACCTCCTATGTGCAAACAATTGTAGTCAAACTTTGTTATAAATGTAAATATATATAAATTAGTGTTTTAGATGGTGGTGAGGAGAGACATTTGAGACCTGTCGTGACGTATATAAAGGCATTGGGGTACCCATAGAATAACACAATCGGTTAAACAGTTTCAGGAGTCAGGTCACTAGCCACCATTTTGATTCTCAGTATCTTTGATAAGTACTCCATGCTGTCAAAGCAGTTACATTACAAAGATGGATATATTTAAAGAGAGGTATGAGTAATTGTATGAGCAGCATAAGCTTAATAGTGAAATGTAGAAATAATGGCAAGCTATCGAATGGTGTACTTTGAAATTTAAAATCAAGAGGGAATATTTTGATATGTTGGCCGTACGGTATTTACAAACAGACCTTTTTACCGTTCACCCCTCTCTACCGGCGTATCCTTTGTATAATATTCTACCTCTATTTAGACGATTTAGTGAAGGTTAAGGGGAGATCTCCACTTGAGGGATTTTTTTCTTGACCCCTTTGTCCCTCATGTTTAGCCCCATTGCTTTTGATATTATAAAATGTTTGCCCCATTAGTTTAGCGATTTTAAGAACTTTCACCCCATATTAAGACCTTTCGTGCCATTTAGGTGTCGATTTTATCCTGGCGAGCGATAGCGAGCCTGTAATTTAAGAGGAACCGGCCTTCGGCCGGGACATTTTTCTACCGAAAAATGTACAAATTTATTTTGAAAGGGACTCAAGGGGGTGTAATTTTAAGGTTGATGGAGGTCTAGGGAACAAACTAAATACCTCCCCTTAAGAAGTATATGTAGTAGTAAAAATGGCTAAATGATAGTTCGAAGCCTATTAATTGATGGCGGCCCTTTTTAAACTGAATATATTGGTCTACTACGGTACTAGCCAGAATAAAGGTAAAGAACGCCATCGGTACAGAAGGGGTTAAGGTCGGTACCATTAAGGGGAGGTCTCCACGCGAGGGATTTTTTTCTTGACCCCTTTCTCCCTCATGTTTAGCCCCATTGCTTTTGATATAAAATGTTTGCCCCATTAGTTTAGCGATTTTAAGAACTTTCACCCCATATTAAGACCTTTCGTGCCATTCAGTTGTCAATTTTATCCTGGCGAGCGATAGCGAGCCTGTAATTTAAGAGGAAACGGCCTTCGGCCGGGACATTTTTCAACCGAAAAATGTACAAATATATCTTGAAAGAGACTCAAGTGTAATTTTAAGCTTGATGGAGGTCTAAGCAACACACTAGAAACCTCCCCTTAAAGTTGCCATATGGATTGATCTGCTAATATGTATATATTTATGATTAACGAGACCAAAATACGATTAATTGTATTGATAGATACATAAAATTGGATAAGCATATGGACGAGAAGGGTTGGGTGTGAAGGGGGATCAGCAGGGTTGGGCCAATCAGCGCTCTGCAGACCCCCGTAATCCTGCGTTAATCTCTAACCGTTTTGGTAAGATGATCCTCAGGGTATTGAGAGTGTTGAGCCTATAATTGGGCTTTGTAATTGGGGTTGTGTGGGACAGGGATCTGCCTTGCTTGGGCCAATCGGCTTCCTGCAGACTCCCATTTTCTTATGTTCTTATAAGGATAGAATTTGTTTACAGTCATGTGATATAAATATCAAATCTTGCCTTCACATTACCGGTGCTTCATCATGTACAAAATATATCAGGGTAAGTTATATAATTATACCTTACCTTTATATATCAGGGTAAGTTATATAATTATACCTTACCTTTATATATCAGGGTAAGTTATATAATTATACCTTACCTTTATATATCAGGGTAAGTTATATAATTATACCTTACCTTTATATATCAGGGTAAGTTATATAATTATACCTTACCTTTATATATCAGGGTAAGTTATATAATTATACCTTACCTTTATATATTAGGGTAAGTTATATAATTATACCTTACCTTTATATATCAGGGTAAGTTATATAATTATACCTTACCTTTATATATCAGGGTAAGTTATATAATTATACCTTACCTTTATATATCAGGGTAAGTTATATAATTATACCTTACCTTTATATATCAGGGTAAGTTATATAATTATACCTTACCTTTATATATCAGGGTAAGTTATATAATTATACCTTACCTTTATATATCAGGGTAAGTTATATAATTATACCTTACCTTTATATATCAGGGTAAGTTATATAATTATACCTTACCTTTATATATCAGGGTAAGTTATATAATTATACCTTACCTTTAGATACCTTTAGATGTATTTCCCGATCTTCTAGCGGCACCAAGGAGCGCGACGCCCCTCGTTATAGGTGGTGATTTGGTGCAGTAGACTGTTTGAAGCGACAGCTCGCTCCCTTGCGAGGATGGGCTCGTCTGGCACTTTTTGCAGTTCGACATCTAGGGCTCTCTTGAAGTTGTCTAACGAGACGTCCCTCATGTCTCTTACTCGCCGTGGGAGTTTGTTGAAGAGACGTGGGCCTCTGTGTGATAACCAGCCCTCTCGCAGAGAGCCCATAGCACCCCTGTTATTCATCCGGGGGATTTCGCATTCCCAGCCTCTCCTATCACTGAATTTCATGACTATCGGAGTATGTAGGTTTGGTACTAAACCCTCTGCAATATCAAAGCAGATTCAATTCCCGCGGTCAATTTTAATATATCTTACGTGGCTTTGTTTACTGTTTTAGATCAAAATCTATGGCAAACCAAGGCAACTGTGCAGTATCAATCATGCTTTAAGGGGAGATCTCCACTTGCAGGATTTTTTTCTTGACCCCTTTCTCCCTCATGTTTAGCCCCATTGCTTTTGATATTATAAAACGTTTCCCCATTAGTTTAGCGATTTTAAGAACTTTCACCCCATATAAAGACCTTTCGTGCAATTCAGGTGTCGATTTTATCCTGGCGAGCGATAACGAGCCTGTAATTTAAGAGGAACCGGCTTTCAGCCGGGACATTTTTCTACCGAAAAATGTACAAATTTATCTTGAAAGGGGGTCTAGGGGCTGTAATTTTAAGATTGATGGAATTCTAGGGAACGAACTAAAAACCTCCCCTTAACATGCTTTAGACAGTGATCAAATGGAATGGGATTTTGTATGAGCTATGCCCTTTAATACCCTTAAGGGGAGGTATTTAGTATGAGCTATGCCCTTTAATACCCTTAAGGGGAGGTATTTTGTGTGAGCTATGCCCTTTAATACCCTTAAGGGGAGGTATTTTGTATGAGCTATGCCCTTTAATACCCTTAAGGGGAGGTATTTTGTATGAGCTATGCCCTTTAATACCCTTAAGGGGAGGTATTTAGTTTGTTCCCTAGACCTCCATCAACCTTAAAATTACACCCCCTTGAGTCCCTTTCAAGATATATTTGTACATTTTTCGGTAGAAAAATGTCCCGGCCGAAGGCCGATTCCTCTTAAATTACAGGCTCGCTATCGCTCGCCAGGATAAAATCGACACCTGAATTGCACGAAAGGTCTTAATATGGGGTGAAAGTTCTTAAAATCGCTAAATTAATGGGGCAAACGTTTTATAATATCAAAAGCAATGGGGCTAGACATGAGGGAGAAAGGGGTCAAGAAAATAATCCCTCAAGTCGACATCTCCCCTTAAGAAGCGTAGCGTATAAAAAAAAAAAAAAAAAAAAAAAAAAAAAAAAAAAAATGACTGGGGTTAATGATAGCATTAGGTTAACCCGTACAACATGTTGGGCCAAATACTCTCTCATAAAGGGTTACGGTATTCTTAAACTTATAATGTATTTCCACACCGTCTTACTATCATATACCAGAATTACTCGTATTGGTTAATGGGTATTAATATAATATTTATAATCAGGTAACGACATGTTCTAATTGTCTTGAGTCCTCTTTAGTTAGTTAAAATAGGACTTCAGAGGCTATCAACCCTGTTGGATTATTAAGCCAGCACACTGTAAGTCAGGAAAAACGTCAGGATTGGAGCCTCTCTGCGAGGACTCCAGTCCCTGGAGTCCTCTTCAAATGTGTCTTAAGGGGAGATCTCCACTTGAGGGATTTTTTTCTTGACCCCTTTCTCCCTCATGTTTAGCCCCATTGCTATTGATATTATAAAATGTTTGCCCCATTAGTTTAGCGATTTTAAGAACTTTCACCCCATATTAAGACCTTTCGTGCCATTTAGGTGTCGATTTTATCCTGGCAAGCGATAGCGAGCCTGTAATTTAAGAGGAACCGGCCTTCGGCCGGGACATTTTTCTACCGAAAAATGTACAAATTTATTTTGAAAGGGACTCAAGGGGGTGTAATTTTAAGGTTGATGGAGGTCTAGTGAACAAACTAAATACCTCCCCTTAAAAAGAGTCGAAAATATCCTGTCTTTGCAATAAAAGTAGTTTGTGTTTTCCTTTTGTCAATAAATATAAGTCTTTATTATTATTATTATTATTATTATTATTATTATTATTATTTCTTCTTCTTTCTAAGTCTTCACTATACTGCGAATTCCACTATAATAATAGCTGACTTTCAGGATTTACCGAGGAGAGGTGCGTGACTGTGATTGAGTTAAGGGCAGACGGGTTGTTTTTCTAGACCCCCTTCTCCCTCATGTTTAACCCCATTAGTTTGCAGATTTTAAGATGTTTGCCCCATTAGTTTGTTGACTTTAAGACCTTTCGCCCCGTTATTTGTCAATATTAAGACCTTTCGTGCTACTTGGGTGTCATTTTTTTCATGGCGAACGATAGTGAGCCTTTAATTTTGGAAGAACCGGCTTTCGGCCGGGACATTTTTCTACCGAAAAATGTACAAATTAGTCTACAAGGAGGATCTACTGAATGTGTGTTTTTTTTTTTTTTTTTTTAAAGTTCGATGGAGGTTTAGGGAAGAAACTAGAAAACATAATGAATAAATACACAAAAAAAAATTAAAAAACAAATAACCGAAAAGTGAACCATCCCTCTTACCCTCCAAACCAACACCTATAAATAACAGATTTAAGCCCTGACCAATATTCCTAATATAAAGTGAACCATCCCTCTTACCCTCCAAACCAACACCTATAAATAACAGATTTAAGCCCTGACCAATATTCATAATATATACCTCCCCTTAAACGTAGTTATGTATGTGGGTGGCAGGGTGGTGTTGTGGGGATGACTTGTTTATGGGTACACTGCCACCTACCTACCACTGATGACAACACTACACGCACACCTGACAGCACTACACACACACACCTGACAGCACTACACACACACACCTGACAGCACTACACACACACACCTGACAACACTACACGCACACCTGACAGCACTACACACACACACCTGACAACACTACACACACACCTGACAGCACTACACGCACACCTGACAACACTACACACACACACCTGACAACACTACACACACACCTGACAACACTACACACACACCTGACAGCACTACACGCACACCTGACAACACTACACGCACACCTGACAACACTACACACACACACCTGACAACACTACACACACACACCTGACAACACTACACGCACACCTGACAACACTACACACACACACCTGACAACACTACACACACACACCTGACAACACTACACACACACCTGACAACACTACACGCACACACACCTGACAATACTACACGCACACACACCTGACAACACTACACACACACACCTGACAACACTACACACACACACCTGACAACACTACACGCACACCTGACAACACTACACACACACACCTGACAACACTACACACACACCTGACAACACTACACACACACACACCTGACAGCACTACACGCAC
>JBAKBP010016557.1:0-20000 GCA_037953745.1 Lithodes maja | reverse complement strand
TTGCTCTCTCTTTCTCTCTCTCTCTCTCGCTCTCGCTCTTTCTTTCTCTAGCTCCTCTCTCTTGCTCGCTCGCTCTTTCTCTCGCTCTCGCTCTCTCTCTCTCTCTCTCTCCTATAATTATATAATAACTTTCTTGGTGGCCATTTACCTGTCCCATTAGGTTAGTCACTTCATCCTATTTACCGGTATGGCTTTTAGCCGGAGAGCCCGGAGGGTGGGGAGAGAGTCTTCTACTCTGCTGTCCTATTAATCTACTATATACTGTCCATGTCTCTAAACGTAGTGCCAACCAACTTGACAATAATCTTGACCCCTTAACTTCTTATAACTCGAAATTAATGAAAGCAATCGGGCTGACGTTTCTATCATTTGGGAAGAGTCCACCAGGAAATAGGTGTGGATATTTACAGCCCGTTTGCTCTAGGCCCTTTTGAGTTAGACAGGTATGGGATAAAGAATATTGCAAGTTCGTTGTCGCTACCTATAGTAGTATTAAGGGGGGTCACCTGCTGGCTGTTATTTCTGTCCTTTTCTCTCTTTCTCTGGCTTGTATCCATTCGGCCCCATTCAGCCAACTGTTTTAAGACGTTTACCCCCATCCAGGTGTCAATATTTTCCTGGCGAGCTACAGCGAGCTAGCATTATATGAAGAAATCCGGCTTCGCCGGAGACATTTTTCCATCGAAAAATATACACATTTAACCTGCTGTCAAAAACATTAAAAAAATATGCTTGCTCGCTACCGCTCACCAATACAAAATTGACGCCTGAATGGGGATAAACGTCTTAAAGCAGTAGGCTGAATGGGGCCAAATGGATACAAGGCAGAGAAAAGGATATACAAAAAGCAGGTGGCCCCCTTAACCCGGGAGCTGCGGGAAGACTCTTAAGAGTTCCCCCGGCGGACTGCGGGAAGACTCTCTGGAGTAACGCTTTTGAACGCGTACCAAAACCGCGCGTAAATAGTCAGACGGCTGAAAATTGGTGTGGATATAGTACTACGTGTCAACTCTCGATACCACCCCGCGAAACGCTCTCCCCGCACTCGAGCAAGCACCACCGCGCCAGTAACCAAGCACTAGTCATGGAGCCCACACGTCCCTCACGCTCGCTCCCTGATGACACCACCAGCCCTCCTTCTGGTGGTGTTAGCCGCCGTGGAAGGCAGAGGGTGGCTGCCAAAGACCCTAGCTACCTGTACGACACGCCCTACAGCTCCGAGGACGAAACACCAGCACCCAAAGCACGGAAAACACGTGCAAGCAGGGCAATTGCACAGAGGTCATTGATCTTTCGTGACACTGCCACCACGACCCAGGCCACTGCAACAACCACTACCACCAGCACTACCATCACTGCCACCCCTGCCACCCCTGCCACCGGTACCAGCGACGCAGGAGGTCGCCCTAGGGCTGCAGAACCTGCGGGGGCAGGAAAAATTAAAGGCACGGGCGTAGGGAAAAGATCCCGTACGCCAGCCACAGTGCCCCTACCACCACCACCACCACCAGCCGCCGCCCCTGGCCCGGCTGCCGCCGCCGCCCCTGGCCCGACTGCCGCTGCCGCCCCTGCTGCCCCTGCCAGCGACGCAGGAGGCCGCCCTAGGGCTGCAAAACCTGCGGGGGCAGGAAAAATTAAAAGCACGGGCGTAGGGAAAAGATCCCGTACGCCAGCCACAGTGCCCCTACCACCACCACCACCACCACCAGCCGCCGCCCCTGGCCCGGCTGCCGCCGCCGCCCCTGGCCCAACTGCCGCTGCCGCCCCTGCTGCCCCTGCCAGCGACGCAGGAGGCCGCCCTAGGGCTGCAAAACCTGCGGGGGCAGGAAAAATTAAAGGCACGGGCGTAGGGAAAAGATCCCGTACGCCAGCCACAGTGCCCCGACCACCACCACCACCACCAGCCGCCGCCCCTGGCCCGGCTGCCGCTGCCGCCCCTGCTGCCCCTGCCGCCCCTGCTGCCCCTGCCGCCCCTGCTGCCCCTGCCGCCCCTGCCCAAGGAACAGAGAGAAGGGCGACAGGCACCACCATCATCTTCCCATCAAGGCCACGCACCACTGCTGCCCCTGCCGCCGCCTCTGCCGCCGCCTCTGCCGCCGCCCCTACCGCCGCCCCTGCTGTCCCTGTCCATCAGACACCCTCGCGTGGCAAAATTACCCGGAAAACTCTTACACCATCCAAATATGCCGCCATGCTGTTTGATGGTGATTTACAGGACATTGGCAGTCAAGGTTTTGACGACGAAGACCAAGCACGGGACCAAGGGTGGGGGGATTTGGGAGTGGACAGTGGGAGTGAGTCGGACGTCGGCGACGAAAACGAGGAAGGTTATCGTCTGACCAGTGAAGAGGAGGGTGATGATGATAATGTGCTGTATCGCGACCATGGAAGCGATATTTCAGACAATGAAGCAGACGCAGACGACATTCCGATCCCTGGCTTGCCTACGTTCGATTGGTCTGACGGGGTCAATTTTGTACCTGACGTGCCCCAGTTCAATCCTGGGTCGTCAGGTACAACTGACGACTGGCCCTGTGACGAGCACGCGAACGAAAGCGATTTCTTCCTCGCTTTTTTCGATTTTGAGGTAATGACGTTCATCGTTGCCCAAACAAACGCCTACTACAGGTGGGTGTTTGGTCGATTGGACGTCCTTTCTCCAAAAGCGAGAATACGAGGCTGGGTGGATACGACTGTTGAAGAATTTATGACGTTCTTTGCCTTGTTGTTCCTCATGCCTCTGATCAAGAAGCATGTGTTGCAACACTACTGGAAGCACGACCCTCTCATCGCAACCCCAACTTTCAATAAGTTCATGACTCGTGACAGATTTTTGTTGCTGCTAAGATTTATGCACTTTGCAGACAACGAAAATCCTAACAGGATTGACAGGATATGGAAAGTTCGGACTGTGTTCACCATGTTGTTGGAGAGGTATAGGAAATACTTTTACCCCTTCCTCAATTTGGTGATTGACGAGTCGCTCGTGCTCTTCAAAGGACGTCTTGTGTTCAAACAGTATATCCCCTTGAAAAGGCATAGGTTCGGAATCAAGCTCTTCGTTTTGTGTGACTGCGAAACTGGAATAGTGCTTGACATGATCGTGTATACAGGCACTGACATTGACATCCCGAAAGCCGCTGCCAATGACCCCATGGGCATGTCAGGTGCCATCGTCAGGAAAATGTTGGCACCTTACCTGGGCAAAGGCCACATCATCTACACTGACAACTGGTATACTTCTCCTGCTCTCTGCCAGTTTCTTCATGACAACCAAACGGGGTCATGTGGGACTGTCAGAAAGACAAGAAAGTTTATGCCCAAGTTCACAGGTGATGTCATTCCTCTGTCAGATGCCTCCTCCAGTGACACACCTTCAGAAGACGACCTGGCCCAGGAACACCGCGAGAGGCATGTTCGAAGAAGGCGACGAAAGGGGCTGAAGTACAAGCAGCTCGAAAAGTGTGGGAAAGTGATAGCCCTGAAGTGGAAGGACAAGCGAGACGTCCACCTGCTTTCCACCGTCCACACAGGTGCCCAAGTGGATTCTGGCAAAATCCACTACAGAACCAGGAAGACCATCTACAAGCCCGACATGGTAGTGGACTACACAAAGAACATGCGCCTGGTGGACAAGTCTGACTGTCAGCTGTCAGGCGTTGAGTGTCTGAGGAAGACTGTGAAGTGGTATCACAAGCTCTTCCTCCACCTAGTTGATATCACGATGCTCAACGCTTACAACTTGTGGTTGGTAAAGAAGGATATGTCCCCAAACCAGAAGCTGAAATTCCGGGAGTTCGTGTACAACGTCTCATACCAACTCCTGGAGAAGTATGGCACCACCACTCACAGACGTACGGCATGGCGTGGGGATCACGTTCCTGACCGAGTGCAGGTGGGTGTCCAAAGACACTACCTGATCGGCACCGAGGTGATTGGCACTCGTCACAGGCAGGTGCAGTGCGTCGTCTGCAGCTCCAGTGTCAGGAAACCCCATGTCCCAAAAAGAGTCACCTCAATGTGCGCAGAGTGCAAAGTTGCACTCTGCATGGGCGAGTGCTTCAGGGACTACCACACCTTCAAAAATTTTTGAGTGTCGCCCTGCCCCGCCCTGCCCTGCACTGCCCTGCACTGCCCTGCCCTGGACTCGCCCCCTGCTCAGCCCTGGACTCGCCCCCTGCTCAGCCCTGCCCTGGACTCGCCCCCTGCTCAGCCCTGCCCTGGACTCGCCCCCTGCTCAGCCCTGCCCTGGACTCGCCCCCTGCTCAGCCCTGCCCTGGACTCGCCCCCTGCTCAGCCCTGTCCTGGACTCGCGCCCTACCTTACCTGACCTGACCTAATTGATCACGCTACCTCATAATGTAACATATATATTATATAATGTATAAGTTCCAAAGATGTCCCTGTGATATAGCTTTTACATAATATAATTGTATGTTTCATTATTTAGTTTATAAGTTTCAAATATCTACATGTTATATGCCTTATTTTTTTATTATATCAATATATATGTTTGTTATTAGTCAAAGTCATGTGTATATAATTATTTTATTACCTCAAATGAATTGTACAAAAATATATATGTTTCAACAAATCCTGTCAAACCTACTAAGATAATAAAAAAAAAACAATAATAAAAAAAAAAACACAAGGTCATGTCATTGTATTCTTACAATATGATATATTCTATGAATATTTCATATTTATTGAATACAATGGCATGATCTTGTAAAAAAAAAAATTTATCAAAAATGTTCTAGACAATATAAAACCTTCCCCATAACCCCCTCCTGGATTCGATCCCACAACCCTAGCACACTTTCAGTTTACCAGTCCGCGACCTTACCAACCATGCCACAGGAGCTCATACCAAATATCACTCAAAACTTGGTGTCTACAATCGAAATGACAATATACAAAAAAAAATGAATTATCCCACCAATTTACGTTTGTAAATTGATGGGATTATCAATTATTTCATGCCAAGGTTTATGAAAGTTTGTCTCTGTCAAGAATTAGTAATTATATAACTTTATTCTGTCCAAAATTGCCAAAACATTCAGCAAAATTGCCCCTCTCAGTGCGACTCCACTCATTTTCACACGGTCAAGCGGTGACCCTTGTCGCTCCCTAGCTACACCAGCCACAGCAGCTCTGTCTGGGAAAAAAATTTGTATAAATACAATAATGGATAAAATACTCTTCACAAATACATTTGTATTGTATAATATTGTAAATCAAAAAGAATAATAACTGTGTGGGTGTCGTAAATTGCTCAACCAGCTTTCTTATGTCTCGCCTACGCGCGTATATTGGATTATACATAGTCATGACTGTCATACAAATAATTGCAGTAGGTCTCGAATGTACATTTAGATTGCATATTACTTGGAAATAAATAAGTAAACGTTTCTCTGGTGGCAATCTACCCTTTCGCAAGTGTAAGGAGACACCATTCTATATTTAGCCCTTTATCGCAAAAGGCAATCTGCACGTGTTTACTGACCACCGTCGCTGATGCTTTATAATATAGTAGTTTATTGACAGTCAATGGCCTACATGTTTCTGTGGTACTTCACATGTGTCTAAAATGCAATGTCTGCTTGCATAAAAATGCAATTCTGAAGTCCATTTATACGTACAACATACGCATGTCTCAGTTTCTATCTATCTCTCTCTCTCTCTCTCTCCATTCCTGACTCATGTTATTGTAAAACTCTTGGTGGCAAGAAACACCAGACACCTGGAAGACAAGGTTCAAAATCCCAAGCATCCATACGCCTCGAGCGCCTTCACACTTGTCACACAGCTGGTTATCTATCTACAGATCTGCCTGCCTTTCCTCCCTTGACGACTCACTCACTCCCTCCCTGCACCCCTGCATGCCTCCCTCCCTCCCTCCCACACACCCACCCCCAACCCACCCTTTCAGGCTTCCGTGTGCTAGAAACACATTCACAATTTGCGTAAATATCGCATCAATTGAGCTATATGCGGTATATTCCTTGTTATATGGGACGCCTACATACGTACACGTCTTTATTATAGCATGACAGTGCTCTAAATACAAGATTTACGTGATATGTATGGCGTAACACACCCTCTCCCCCTTTCATTCCCAGCACAGCTCACTCACACCTTGGTTCACGCATAGAAACTCTTTGATAATGTGCGTAAACATCGCATAAATTGGTCAATATGCGGTATATATTTTGATATATGGCACGTATACATACGTACAAGTCTGTATTATAGCATGACAGTGCTCTACGTACAAGATATACGTGATATGTATGGCGTAAACCACACTCTCAGCTCATAAATTACCGCCAAACCTCCAACACATGTCATTCCCGCCTAAAAATTCTCTTATAATTCCCTTATATATTGCAATTTTTGGTCACTATGAGGCATATTCATTGTTATATGGGTGGCCTACACACGTATACATACTCTACATAGCCTAAAAGGGCTCAAAAATGGACATATACGTGATAATACGCGGTAACCCACCCCCTCCTCCCTCTCCTTCTATCCCCTGCGCGCGTAAATATTCGGCAGGAAAATCTCGCCGCTCGATGACAATCTAGCCGCGCGGTGCCATTCGCTCCACATTTTTCAACTACGGACCGTTCCCCCACCCCCCCAGACATTTTTTGGGGGGTCAAATTTATATGGGCCGATGCCCGCAAACATTCCCTACACGATGAGGTACTTTTTATCGAAATTTGCAATAGGTCCCCAAATCATCATAGGTGCGCACAGTCTTACCCTGTAGAAAACCCCCTGTGCGCCGCGGAGAGGTTAATGAACTCTAACTACCATCACCACCTCTCCCATCCGTCCACCCGTTTTCCTTGTCGGGGGTAACTGGACTAAACGGTGGAATATGGTCAGGTCAGGTGAAGCTATTTCTCTCCCTCTCTCTTTGGCTTGTATCCATTCGACCCCATTCAGCCTACTGTTTTAAGACGTTTACCCCCATTCAGGTGTCAATATTTTTGTTTTGACGACAAGCTAAATCTGTACATTTTTCGATAGAAAAATTTCTCCATAAAATTACAAAAGCATCTCGTAGCTACTTTCTACTTTTCCTATTTTCTGAAGAGTGTAGAGAGGGGAGAAGTGGTGTTGGAGAGAGAGGAAACTGTTGGAGTGGCTTTGTTGTGTGTGTTATTAGTCTGTATATGGTGATAGTGTAGGTATTGAGGGATAAGCCTTTAAAACGGCACCTCGTAGCTACTTTCTATTTTTCCTATTTTCTGAAGAGTGTAGAGAGGGGAGAAGGGGTGTTGGAGAGAGAGGAAGCTGTTGAAGTGGCTTTGTGGTGACATGTGGTGAGCTGCATATTAATCTGACCATGTACATACATTCCAACTGTGCTATGGTAGCCTAATGTATAGACGAGTGGAAGGAGTAATTAATGGGGCACTTAACCCTAGGGAAGGCCTCGCTATAAATTGCTCCTGATAACAGAACCCTGAGGGCTACTGAGAACGCGGAACAAAAGTATTCTGTCTGTCAGAGTTACAAACTAAATATGTAGTTTTCAGTCAGTGGTACATTAAGTAAGCAAGCTGGGTCGCAAAAACACCGTATTTTTTCTTTAATATTGAAGTTCAGAGACACAAATAATAAATGCATCCAAAAGTTGCTAATATTATATAATATTTACTGTATATAATGGAGAGCCAGATTCAAGCCGGAGTCACACGAGCCACTTTTCGAGCAATTTTTACGGGCAATTATGGTCTGGAAGCTTAAATAATTGCCGTTTATCAGAATTCAGCCGCCTAACATAATCTACCTTTACCCTAATTGCCGATACCGGTGCGAAAAAGTCCCGAAATAATACGAGAAAAAACTTGCTCATGGAAAATTGACGGAAAAGGCGCTCGTGTGACACCGGTTTCAGACTAATGGCAAAGAAAAATAGCTACCAAACCTGAGAAAATAAATTGAATATTCGAAAAACCAGACATTGCAGTATATGTTATTGTGTTGGTGGTGTAATGGTTTAGATGCTAATGTTCTGGGTGTGGTGTCCCGAGTTCGAATCCCGAGAGGACCATATGCTGTCATTAGTTTATTCTTATGTTCTGGGTGTGTTGTCCCGAGTTCGAATCCCGGGAGGACCATATGCTGTCATTAGTTTATTCTTATGTTCTGGGTGTGGTGTCCCGAGTTCGAATCCCGGGAGGACCATATGCTGTCATTAGTTTATTCTTATGTTCTGGGTGTGTTGTCCCTAGTTCGAATCCCGGGAGGACCATATGCTGTCATTAGTTTATTCTTATGTTCTGGGTGTGTTGTCCCTAGTTCGAATCCCGGGAGGACCATATGCTGTCATTAGTTTATTCTTATGTTCTGGGTGTGTTGTCCCGAGTTCGAATCCCGGGAGGACCATATGCTGTCATTAGTTTATTCTTATGTTCTGGGTGTGTTGTCCCGAGTTTGAATCCCGGGAGGACCATATGCTGTCATTAGTTTATTCTTATGTTCTGGGTGTGTTGTCCCGAGTTCGAATCCCGGGAGGACCATATGCTGTCATTAGTTTATTCTTATGTTCTGGGTGTGTTGTCCCGAGTTCGAATCCCGGGAGGACCATATGCTTTCATTCGTTTTTCCAAGTGCATTGGGGTTTGTAATTAATGATTAATGTTAAGGGGAGGTATTTAGTTTGTTCTCTACGTTTTCATCAAGCTTAAAATTACACCGCCTAGACCCCCTTTCAAGATAAATTTGTAAATTTTTCGGTAGAAAAATGTCCCGGCCAGAGGCCGGTTGCTCTTAAATTACAGGCTCACTATAGCTCGCCAGGAAGAAATCGACACCTTAATGGCACGAAAGGTCTTAAAATTGACAGAAATGGGGCAAAATGTCTTAAAACGTCAAAAATACTAGGGCGAACGTCTTAAAATCTCAAAAGCAATGGGGCTAAACATGAGGGAGAAAGAGGTTCAGAAAAAAATCCTCCAGGTGGAAATCTGCCCTTAAATAAGAACGGTGTGATAGTTAATTAACACTAAATTGAAACAAACAAACAAACAAACAAACAGTGTTACTAACAAATTGTCTGTTGTGTTGAAAGCTTAGGTGTAGTTCTATAAGTGTTAGTCAAATTACTTAAGCTTACCAAATCGCTGTATTGAGGGGTTAGTGGGTTGGCCGTTTGAGATGTGGCCGTCTAGGGGTGTGGCCGTTTAGGGATGTGGCCGTTTAGGGATGTGGCCGTTTAGGGATGTGGCCGTTTAGGGATGTGGCCGTCTAGGGATGTGGCCGTCTAGGGATGTGGCCGTTTAGGGGTGTGGCCGTTTAGGGATGTGGCCGTTTAGGGATGTGGCCGTTTAGGGATGTGGCCGTTTAGGGATGTGGCCGTTTAGGGATGTGGCCGTTTAGGGATGTGACCGTTTTCACCTACTGGTTTGGGGTAATAAGCTACTTGGTCTAGGTGTGACAGGGTATTACGGAAGGAGTACAAAAGGATTATGCTTGTCTGTGACATTTTTGAGCAATATATCTTAGTTGGTCCCCTAAACTAACAGAAAACGCCTTCCAAGTAAAACGTAAATCCAGCAACAAAGAGCATGGTGTGGCTACAAGGCTGTTCTTCACATAGTTGTTGCCGAGCTTACTTTATGTACACCTTCTTAGCTTTATAGGAGTAAATCATTGGTAAACACAGGTCAGGTGAAGATATTGAGTTTATATGACTACACACACACACACACACACATACACCCCCCCCCCCCCCCCACACACATACACATACACACAGCCACACACACATACACCCCCTCCACACCCAGCCACACACACATACACCCCTAAACCCCCCCCCCCCCCCACACACACATATACACACACCCCCCCCCCCCCCCACACACATACACACAGCCACACACACATACATACATAATATCAGGGGTGGAAGAAAAGTAGGAACTAGACTGGACAAAACGAAAAGAACAGGATGAAGGTCGCATCAACAAGATTCTGGAATCTATTAAAGATGAGGAGGACACCTGGAAGGAGGAAATATCAGACATTTTTAGGCTAGGAAAATATACAAAGGAATACAATAGACTGGTAAAAATCGAATTTAAGTCAAGAAGGACATGTGATGAAATCATGGCAGTAGCGGCTAGGCTAAAAGGGTTAGAGGGTAAGGACAAAATCTACATCAGGCGAGACTTACCAGAAGAAGAGAGAAAGAAGGAGGCTGAACTAAGGAAAACCGCCAAGGAGGAAAATAGCAAGAGGACAGAACAAGAAAAGAATAAGTTTTTTTACGGAGTAAGAAAGGGGAAGATTATGAAACTTTCGGTAAAAAGAAACTAAAAGTAAAAGAGGGTAGGGAACAGACCGCCGCAGATAAGGCGCTTGGAGCAGGTAATGGGGGACTAGAAAGTATAAGGATTCTATATAGCAATGTCGATGGGCTAATCTCTAAGAAACTAGAACTAACAGACTTACTCAATACTAAGAAACCAGAAATAGTATGTCTCACTGAGACAAAACTAAGAGAAGACCTCGATATAAATTTGCTAGGATGGTCTGAATACAGGATTTGGAGGAGGGACAGAAAATTTCGACATGGAGGTGGCGTGTGCATCCTTACTAGGAAAGATTTGATTGTGTCTGAGATAAAACTAGTAACTTCAACAGCAGAAGTTTTAGCAATAGAGATTGGTGGAAACGAAAAAATAGTGGTGATAGTAGCGTATGTACCTCCCAAGACGAAGACATGGGGTAAGGAGGAGCATAGCCTAATGCGTAAGGAAACAATTAGTGTGCTAGGAAATATCTTGGCTTCAAAGGATGAAATAGTCATGTGTGGGGACTTTAACTGCAAGGAAGTGAATTGGGAAGATCTTGAAGCCGGAGCAGGGGAGGAAAGTTGGGGCTATGAATTTTTAAGTATGGCCATGGAAAATTCTATATACCAACATGTAAAAGAGTCAACAAGAGTAAGGGGAAGTGATCAACCAGCTAGATTGGACCTTCTATTCACAAGAAGGGAGGAGGAGGTTCAAAGTATTCAGTACCTATGCCCACTAGGAAAAAGCGACCATGCAGTTCTAGACATAGACTTACTATTGAAGTATAATCTACCCAAGGGAAGGGAAAAGCACAAGGAAAATCACTGGATGTATTCCAGAACCGATTTCGTAGGACTACGGGATATTTTCAAGTCACAAAATTGGGATCAGGTGTTATTTGAAAGTGAGGTAGACAAAAAACTCAAGGCATTCATGTTGATCTATGATACTGGTATAAAAACTTTTGTCCCTAAGCACATTAATAAAAGGAAAAAAAGTAATCGCAAAGTATGGTTTAACTGCGAACGTAGGCAAGCACAGGAAGCAAAAAACAAAGCCTGGAAAAAGATGAGAAACTGGGATTCGGAAGATAACAGGCAAAAGTATAAAGAGGAGAGAAACAAATACACAGAAATGAGGAGGAGGTCAGAGGCAAACCATGAGAAAGGGATAGTGGAGAACTATGAAAAGAATCCAAAAATGTTTTTCAAATTTGTAAACGGCAAAAGGAAGATAAAAGCCACGATCATTAAGATTAAAAGTGGAAACAGAATCATAGAAGAGGATACAGAGATTGCGGAAGAACTAAATAGAAATTTTGCATCAGTATTTACAAAAGAAGGAGAATTCATTGCACCAGAAACCAATGAGATAGGTACAGAGGAAATGCCGGAAGTAACATTTAACAGACCAGAGCTCATAGACAAAATGAGTAAGGTGGATCCAAACAAAGCCGCTGGACCGGACGGAGTATCAGGCTGGATTATTAAAGAAAATGCTATGGAACTGAGTATACCGTTATATGACATAATGACCAAATCATTGGACACAGGGATAGTACCTACAGAATGGAAAAGAGCAAACATTATTCCTATATTTAAGGGAGGAAGCAGAGATAAACCACTGAACTATAGACCTGTATCACTATTGAGCATCCTCATGAAGATTCTGGAAGGATTAATAAGGGACAAATGGGTGAACTACCTGGAATCCAAAAGATTAATTACCGACCGACAATTTGGATTCAGAGCTGGCAGATCATGTGTAAGCAACTTGTTGAGTTTTTACTCGAGAGTAATAGACACAGTGGACAAGAGGGAAGGATGGGTAGACTGTGCCTACCTAGACTTTAAAAAGGCATTTGACAAAGTTCCACACAAGAGATTGCTGTGGAAATTAAAACATGAGGGAAAAGTAGGAGACAAACTGCTGAAATGGATGGAGAGCTACCTTAGCGGAAGACAGATGAGAACAACAGTAAGGGGGAAATCGTCAAACTGGACTCAAATTACGAGTGGGGTACCACAAGGATCTGTCCTAGCCCCAATCATGTTTCTAATATTTGTAAAACTAATATTCGCTCAAACTTTTGCTAGAAACTCCACCTTGGATGATTCCGGTGCTATTCCTCCCTCTCCGCCCTCCTCTCTCTTACTTATGCCTAATATCCTAATCTCTTCTAAAGATGTACTTTCTACCCTCTCTGGGCTTAACACTAATAAGGCGTACGGTCCGGACGGTGTTCCTCCTGTTGTTCTCAAAAACTGTGCTTCCGTGCTGACTCCCTGCCTAGGCAAACTCTTTCGTCTCTGTCTATCCTCTAACGTCTTCCCTTCATGCTGGAAGTTTGCTCACATTCAACCTGTCCCAAAGAAGGGTGACCGCTCTCAACCCTCCAACTATCGTCCAATTGCTCTTATCTCTTGTCTTTCTAAAGTTTTTGAAACTATTCTTGCTTCCAAATTTCTTAAGCATTTCTCTTCTCATAATCTGCTCTCAGATCGCCAGTATGGCTTCCTTAAGGGTCGCTCTACTGGTGATCTTCTTTCATATCTTACTAACTCTTGGTCATCCTCCTTTCGGGACTTCGGTGAGACTTTTTCTATTGCACTAGACATATCGAAAACCTTCGATAGAGTCTGGCATAAATCTTTAATTTCTAAACTACCCTCCTTCGGTTTCTATCCCTCCATCTGTGCCTTTGTCTCTAATTTCCTTTCCGGCCGTTCCATAGCTGCGGTTGTGGACGGCCATTGTTCACTTCCTCACCCTATAAACTCCGGTGTTCCTCAGGGCTCTGTCCTATCTCCTATTCTCTTTCTAATTTTTATAAATGATCTCCTTAACTGTACCTTAATTCCCATCCATTCATACGCAGACGACTCAACCTTACACTACTCCATTAGTTTTTCAGAACGCCCCAGCCAGCAATCCCTCAACGACAAACGTAATGAAGCCATAGAACTCTTAAATTCTGATCTAAATACTATTTCCAATTGGGGCAGAGAAAACCTTGTTAACTTTAATGCTTCCAAAACCCAATTTCTCCATCTATCTACCCGTCAGGATCTCCCAGCGGACTATCCCTTATTCTTCAACAATACAAAAATCAACCCTTCATCTTCTCTCAATATTCTTGGTGTCTCTTTTTCTTCTGCTCTCATTTGGAAGGACCATATTACCAGTCTTGCTAAGGCAGCCTCCCAGAAGCTGGGTGTGCTCAATCGCCTTAGGGGGTTCTTTTCCCCTGCACAGCTTCTTGCTCTGTACAGGGGCATAGTGCGCCCTTGTATTGAGTATTGTTCACATGTGTGGGGAGGTTCCTCTCACACCGCTCTCCTAGACAAAGTTGAAAGGAAGGCCTTTCGTATCATTAACTCCCGTCCACTCACCAACTCTCTGCAATCTCTCTCTCTCCGCCGCAATGTTGCATCTCTCTCGCTATTCTATCGCTACTATAATAATCAGTGTTCCTCAGAGCTATCCCAGTGCATACCACCTCCTTTACGTAGGGCACGTGGTACCCGTCTTGCAACTCAATCCCACCCCTACTCTGTGCAACTCTCCAACCCAAGAGTGAAACGTTACTCTCAAACTTTCTTCTACTCAACATCTGAGCTCTGGAACTCTCTCCCAGAATCAGTCTTTCCCTCTTCCTATGACTTAAATTGCTTCAAACTCCGTGTGTCCAGGCATTTTGGCTCAAACGTCCCTTGATTTTGGCCCTGTCACTCTTTCAACTATGGGGGAGGCACTCGCTATAGGCAGTTATGCCTTTTGCCTCCCTCAATCACATAGAAAAAAAAAAAAAAAAAAAAAAAAAAAAAAATGACTTACCTGAGGGACTAACAAGCTACATGAGCATGTTTGCGGACGATGCTAAACTGCTTAAAACGATCAGAACCCAGGAGGATTGCCTTGAGCTCCAAGCAGATTTGCAAAAGATCCATGAATGGAGCATCAAATGGAATATGGAGTTCAATGCAGGGAAATGTAAGACTCTAGAAATGGGTAAAAGCAAGTACAGACCTAGAAAAGATTATAAACTAGGAAACGAAGTGATTCCCAAAGCAGAAAAAGACTTGGGGATAGAATTTAAGGATAACATGTCTCCAGAAAGCCACGTAAATAAGATAGTGAGAGAATCACTAGCACTATTGGCAAATATCAGGATGTCTTTCAATTATCTTAATGAAAACACCATGAAAAAAATAATAACGGCAATAATAAGACCCAGGATGGAATATGCATCTGTAGTGTGGTCCCCTCACATGAAGAAACATATCCACAAAATTGAGAGGGTACAGAGAGCAGCTACGAGGATGATCCCAGGTTTGGAAAATTTGGAGTACCAAGAGAGGCTCGAGAGATTGAATCTACCTACACTGGAACAGAGAAGGAAACGAGGACAGCAAATTCAGATATACAAATGTGTTAGAGGTATTGACAAAATCGACCAAGAAAACTTCATAGAGAGGGATGGAGGTGAGAGAACAAGAGGTCACAGCTACAAACTAAAAGTGCTTAATAGTAAATCTGATCTGAAAAGTAAAAGATTTCCTACCAACTCGATTAGTGGGTGGAACAAATTGCCAGCCGAAGTAGTGTCTGCACCATCAGTGCATAGTTTCAAAGCACGGTATGACAAACATATCTTAGGAGGCGGGAATTAACGAGCATGCTCACTCCCGCAAATACAACTAGTGTAAGTACAACTAGTGTAAGTACAGACACCAAGAAATATCAAATAACACCCAGCACACGGTATAACACACAAATACTGTCTTCTCTCCCTCCCTGTCCACCCCAAACCAACTTCCAGAAGCACATCCATACTCATATCACTCGCCGTTCCATCCACTCACTCATAGACAACACGCAGCTGCAAGCACGACCTCCCGAAATCCATCCTTCCGAATCCTCCCTTCCTCGCGAGGACAGAGTCCACCTGGCCAGGCTGAGATGCGGACACCATCCGGCTCTTCTGAGCTATCAGAAGAGACTGGATGACTCCGTCGTCGACTCCTGCCCGGGATGTAACACAGCACCCCATACCATAAAACACATCATAGAAGACTGCATTTCACACAAACACTTACGCCAACAACACAATTTACACTCTTTGAGAGCTCTGTGGGAAAGTCCGACCGTGGCCATGGCCTTCCTTGGGGACTCGGGGCTGTTCGGCCAGGCAGGTTAGGGAACAACAACAACCACCAATCGTCAAAATATAGCCACAATACAAATCTAACACACATCGCTGGTACTCAAAGGGTTAACGGACAAAACCAATGCAAAATGATAGCCAAGTTACTGTTGTTGTTGTTGTTGTTGTTTTTCCCCAAGCTGCCTGGCCGAACAGCCCCAAGGCCCCGAGCAAGGCCAAGGCCACAACCGAGCACCCCCACAGAACCCTCCCCGCCGACCACAATAAAGCCTGGGTGACCGAAGCCACTCCATGGCGGGGAGCTGAGGAGGGCGCGGAAACGCCCGGGAAACCAAAGCCCCACCCAGGGCCCTGTGCCCCTCAGCAATTATGAAGAGAAAGTTGAGGGGCAAAGGAAAGATGTGACGCTTTGGCTTCCAATCTTGGTAGATTAGGAGGTCAATCCACGCAAGAGACGCCGTCACTTGAGATCTAGAAAATATATAAGTAAAAGGAACAGTCAGAGTAAGCTATGGGTATGGCAGAGATCGCTCAGTTCTCACTCTGATAGACCAGCCCATCACCACCCAAGTTACTGTACTGTCAAGATGTGTCAATCATGAAGGGGTTAAGCAAACTATACAAGATAAACAACAAAAGCAACATAACGCTAAACATTTGTGAAACTAACATAACATCCAAACAAAACAATTGATAAAACTAAAAACAAACTGACAAGCAAAGAAAAGGGAGCAACAACAGGAGGCATTTCACAAGTAGAGAAAATATCAAAGTAAACAAATATATAACCACATACCCATACACAAGCAAAACCCATTTGTTTTTGTCTATGTGAGTGAGGGAGACAAAAAGCAAAACTACCTGTAGCGAGTGTCTTCCCCCAGAGTTGAAAGAGTGACAGGGCCAAAATCGAGGGACGTTCGAACCAAAATGCCAGGACACACGGAGCAGTTCAAGTCATAAGAACAGGGAAATACTGATTTTGGGAGAGAGTTCCAATGATACAGCAAACCACTCAAATCAAGCCATACTGAAAAACATAAGTGTCTAACCAATATATAAAGTACCCAAGCAAAGAACAATACAATCAAAATATTCACATGTAAACACCAACCATAGAAATGCATAATAGTACACAACAAAGTACAGTGGTGCTAATAAGTCATGCCTCGGCACCAAGTATGTTTTGATCAATAATTGGTATCGGCAATATCTAAGCTTCATTTCTTCTTATCGAGTGAAATATACAAACATGTTTCTACACTGACCATCCTATTCAACATCTGACAGACATTAATACAGCACAGAGCAAGCCAAACGTAATGACAGCTGGGACATGACTTATTAGCGCCACCGTACATGACAAAGTACAACAAAGCCAACAATTGTAGATAATAATAATAATAATAATAATAATAATAATAATAACAACAACATAATAGGCTGGTACTGTACGAACGCCAATTCTCCAAGTGGATTCACGAGCATTAACTACAATTTTCAATCAACAAATATATGTTTATAGTCACCAGTACAGTAACTCTATGATCCGCAGTATCATAAGCCTTCAGAAATAGGTGCGACTTCACTGGTTTATTAACAGCATCAACACAAGTCAACTGCGTAACTAACTGCAAGTCCATTGAATACATGATAAACTAAGCAACCAAAAATGAAACGATTGCCAATATTAAAATTAAAACTTGCAAAAAACAAAAAACAAAAAAAAATGTGACAAAGACAATATATAGGCAAATAACTGATTAAAATCGCTATGTGGAAACAACGCTAAATACAATTTTATGAAATAAAAGTAATGAATACATGTGGTAGTCCAAGGACTCGAACATAGGATACTCGCACCAAAATTCCGCACAGTAAGTATTACGCTATCAATTAACCCAGTGAGACCCAGCGTCGCACGTGTTGCGTCGGCAGTGTTTGATCACCAACTCCCAGCGACGCATCACGTGCGTCCGACATATAAAAAACACTTACGTGGCTCGTAAGGTAGGAAATGGCGGGAGAATAGGAGGGGGAGGTACCGTAGTGTGTGTGGGAGCCGGGCCAGTAGGTGTGAGCGGGCCGAGACAGCCGCGCGGCTGGTGGTGGTGGGCTTAGTGGGGATAGTTTACACCCTTAGTTCACCGCCACTTTGAACCTTCATTACTCCGGTCGTATGGGAGCTAGAGGCTTGAGATTTATGTGAGACACTCCTTAGGATGTATGCCGTACAATGCCATACTCAGTTTTTACCCTAGTGCTCCCGGGCGGGTGGTCATGCGGGGGAGACGAACTATTGAAACCCCCCCCCCCCCCAAATGACCGAAATGAGTTTTTTTTATTTTTGTCTTCATTTCTCACCATTCTCTTCCATTTTGGCTCAACAATTTTTTTTTTGAGGCTCCCCCCCCCCCCCCCCCAAGAAAAAATGTCCGAGGTGATTTTTTTTGTTTTTTTTTTCATTTCTCATCCTTGTCTTCCATTTTAGCAAACAAAAAAAAAGAAGTGAAAATGGCTTGGGACTGGGGTGAACAAAATATTATAACTAGCCGGGGCTCAACGGGTTAAGAACCCTATGACAGCAAAGCACGTGGAGTTAAATAATGACAAGGCAGAAATAATGGCAGTTGAACTCAATGATATAGAAGGAAAAAAGCTAGACATAGCAGTAGCTTACATGCCACCAAAGACCAGAGCATGGAGGGAGTTGGAGTTTGAGGAGATGGTAGAGGATATGATTCAGTCGTTGAGAAGATTGCTTTTAAGGAAGAATCGATTGATCTTGGTAGGAGATTTCAACTGTAGTGAGGTTGATTGGGAATCGGGAGATGCAGGGCCAATTCAGAGATCTTGGGGAAGTCGGCTAGTGGAGTTGGTTACGGAAAATGTACTTGCACAACATGTGAAGGAAAATACAAGAATGAGGGGTAATAACGAACCTTCTAAACTCGATCTGATTTTTACAAAAGATCCTCACGAAATTAGTGATATAAACTATCTATGTCCTGTAGGTAAAAGTGATCACCTATTACTAAAATGGAAGTTGACCTCGAGTAATGCCAATAGATTAGACAATAGCTACATAAATGACAGATTAAATTATAGTAAAGCTGATTATGTATCCTTGAAAAGATATTTAGAGGGAGTAGATTGGGATCTTATTTTGAAGGAACGGGACGTACAAGGTAAATATAGTAGATTCCTCGAAATTTATAGAGTAGGAACCAATCTGTTTGTCCCAAGATATAAAACTGGAAATTTTACTAAGCAGAAAGATTGGTTTAATTTGAAATGCAAAAGAGCTTTGGGTAGGCGTGATGCAGCTTGGGCTAGATTAAGAAGAAGGAACACTGAGAGTAATCGGAATAAATATAAACAGGAGAGGAATAGATATGTTAACATAATTAGGCAAGTTAAAATGAACTATGAGAAGAACACAGTAAATAAATGTGAAAGTGACCCTAGATTATTTTATAAATATATAAACAGTAAGTTGAAGGTAAAGAAACAAATTACTAAATTAAGAGTTGATGCTAGGACGTATGAAAATGTATCGGACATGTGTGAGGTAATGAATAACAAATTGGGGTCAGTTTTTACTAGAGAGGAAGGTTTTGACGAACCACAGGCGGGAGTACTGGAGAGTGGTCTTAGTAAGATTGAAATAACTAGAGATGAGCTGTTATCTGCGATGAGAGGACTTGAAGTAAGGAAAGCTATGGGACCGGATGAAGTGTCTGCCTGGGTTTTAAAGGAGTGTGCAGAGCAATTAGTGGAGCCAGTGAGGGACATAATTCAAGCTTCCTTATTTCTTCGAGAGGCCGGTCTATATGATCTGTGCCCCATGAATATTCTTTCCTCTCACTTAAACAGTAGGCTACCATAGTGCGGTTGGGAATATGAACATGATTAGATTAATATCCAGTGTTCGAGAATGGATGATAAGTCGTAGGCGTGTGCATAAACCTTTAACCGTCCTGGTGGTGTAATGGTTAAGGTGGCAAAAATATGTGTGTGATAACCCGGGTTCGAATCCCGGTGGATCATATATACTTTAATTAATTTCATTGGGGGTGTGGTGGTGAGATTAATAAAAATAATATTAGATAAAAGACAGGTTCCTGTTGAATGGAAAAGAGCTAATATCATTCCGATATACAAGAATGGAAACCCTGAGGACCCTCTAAACTACAGACCAGCTTCACTTACTAGTATTGTATGCAAGATTTGTGAAAAGCTAATTAGGAAGAGATGGATGAAAATGTTGGAGAGAAAGAAGATAATAACCCCAAAGCAATTTGGATTCAGAGAAGGGACATCTTGTGTTACCAGTTTGCTATGTTATTACAGTAGGGTGATAGATGTACTCCAAGAAAGAGGCGGATGGGTGGACTGCGTCTACTTAGACCTTTCCAAAGCATTCGATAAGGTACCATATAAGAGATTGTTATCTAAGCTTGAGACGCTAGGATGTGTCAGGGGGAGTTTGCTGAAATGGATGGAGAGCT
>JBAKBP010016556.1:0-51395 GCA_037953745.1 Lithodes maja | reverse complement strand
CTACACATCCTCTTCCCTTCCTAAAACCTCCCTGCTCGTCGCCTATCCATTTCTCCGTTCTCACTCTCACTCTCTCAATCACTACCCTACTGTATACCTTCCCTACTACGCTTAGAAGACATATTCCTCGGTGGTTACCACACACTCCTCTTTCCCCTTTGCCCTTATATAGGGGGACTATTATGCCAGTCTTCCAGTCATCGGGTGCACGCCCCTTCTCCCATGCTAGTTTGCACATTTTCCATACCCATTCTATCACTATCTCACCACCATACCTCAACATTTCCCCACACACTCCATCTGTTCCTGGTGCTTTCCCCAACTTCACTCTTTTCATGGCTTCCCACACTTCTGACCTCCTGATCCCCACCTCCTCCTCCACTACTTCTCTTCTTCTCCCTCCCATACCATATCCAGCTATGTTTGCTGGCTCTTCATTCCTTACATTTAGCAACTCATTGAAGTACTCCCTCCATCTTTCGACTCTCTCTTGCTTCTCGGCTAGCATTCTCCCATTCTTATCTTTCACACCCTTACTGTTTCCCTTGCTACCTTCCCTAACTTTCTTGACTTCTTTCCAGAACAGTTTCTTACTCTCCCTCCATTTTACACTCAGATTCCTTCCAAATTCCTCATCTACTCTTCTCTTACTTTCCTTCACTACTCTCTTCACCACCCTCTTACTCTCCACGTACCTCGCTCGTTTCTGTCTCTCGAAATCTTCATTCCCTCTACTACCCAACCACTCTCTATATGCTTTCTTCTTTTCTTCCACAGCTATTCTTACCTCTTCTGTCCACCATGCTGTACCTTTCACTCCCCTCCCTCTTCTCCTCACTCCACACACCTCCTCACATGCTGCACAGATCTCATCCTTAAACACCTTGCTCATCTCCTCCACTTCCTCCATAACTTCCAGGTCGAACCCACCTAGTCGTCTTTCCACTGCTCTCCTGTACTCCTCCCTGACTTCCTCCTCCTGCAACCTCTCCACCCTCCTCACCATTCCACCCTCCTCTCGCCTCCCTCCAGCTCTCCTCACCCACTTCTTTTGTATCCTAACCTTAGCTACCACTACATGATGATCAGACAGACCCCCTCCAATACCCCTATACACCCTAGCATCCATCACAGATTTCATCATTCGTTCATCCACACATACATAATCAATCAATGACTTTCGTTCCACCACTGTCTTATCCTTCATCGTCAACATCCGTTTCCACGTGTAATGCATGCTTAACCCATTCAGATGGACAGTGTAAGACAATTTTGCTCCATATACAGTCAGTTTATGTAACATACTGTAAGACAGTGGCCCATAAATCTTTGCAGTTTGATGACCAGGATTTTCTTAAAGAGCCGTCAGTTACTTCGCCCCCTGCGGCTGGTACTCGTAACACTCCTTCCCGCCAATCCAAACGACCAAGGACCACCAAGAATCCGCCGGACGTACCTTCCTAGTCTTCCTGGCGTCATCGGTCCCGCTCTCCCATAGCTGCTTCTAAGTCCAAGTCGCCAACTGTTCAACAGGCGTCCAAGAGACCGCGTTCTGACTTTGCAGCCGCACTCTCATCTGGCGATGATAAAGAAAGACAGAAGGACTCCAAAAGATCCTCCTCATCGAAGACGGCGGTGCAGTTACTGCCCCCTAAGCCGGAACGCAAGTCTTCGTCACACCAGGAGGCACCCAGAGACACAGCTAGCAATGTCTCATGCCACTCTCACCGGTTTACCATCCCACACCGAGTGCAACCTGAACCTAAGGTCTTTCGGTATTGGGATCGGAGAGGGGCAGCAGTATTGTGTCTCGCCGTCAGAAGGATGAGTGCTCCTCTGACTGGCCCGCATCATTTCAAGAACCCATGGAGAATGAGATACCGGATCTAAACCTGCGGGACCTTTCTGATTTAAACGTTCTCGACTCACAAACAGAAACACACGATGCCGCTGCCCGGGCTGGCGAGTCTCAGTTGGAGGCTTTCCAAGCCCCCTCATCCCGGCCACCGGGATCCATTTTACACCATCAAGGAGTACACGCCGAGGAGGAGCCGCCTGGCCAGCGACCTTCTTCTCGGCACTCGGGAAAGCAGGATTCAGAGATGACCCAGTCCGCGTCCCAATCAGACCAAGAAAGTGGGGTTTATATTTTGAATGTGCAATTACAGGAGTGGCTAGACTTTGTGAAGCAGGTGAAGGGTGAGCAACAGGTTAAAGTTTCAGCACCTGTAGCCCCGGCAGTGCGACCTCTAGGGCAGGTGCCAGTTCAAACTTAGGTTGGCGTAAACATGCCTCCCTCCACTGTCACTCCGGCGGCTACCACTTCGGGAGCCGCGGCACTTTTGCCTTCTAATCTGAAGTTGTTCTCTGATTTGCTTCCACCCCCACTTGATCGATCAATTCCTTTTAAGAAGGGCCCTATGCCCCTGTTATACGGACCTGATACGTCTTGGTCTGGCATTAAGCCTAACCGACCAGAAGTCGCACAGTCCACAGTTACAGGTGAGTCCCCTGTTCTTGATCATTTGGTAATAGAGGCGAGTGAGGCTAAGAAACTAAGGGCCAAGAACCAATCCGGTGAGGTACTGATGTCATTGTGAAAGCTATTCCCACCATTAATAATCCTGACTACTTTGTCTACATGCCATCCCCTGCCTTGCCTCCCACTTCCTCGGGGAAACTCTTTTCAGGTTGGACGAAGTCAGATGGGTTCAATGATATGAAACTTTTACAGGGTATGACCCCAGAGTTGAATTCAATACCCTTCAGGGACTATGCTGGTACATCAGTCGTTCATATTCAAGGGGCGGGAGTCAGGGCCGTGGGCGGCATGGGGACAAGAGGCCCAGCTGTTTGCCAGCACTATCACAAATAAGAGCAGTCATCGGCTCCTGCAAGAGGACAATCATTGGTTCTCTATGCACGTAGGCAAGGCGGAAGGGATCCCACAACATATTTTTTACTTTTTGGGGCCCCCTAAATTATCTCTCTGTCAGTTGTCTGAACCCTTTTGTTCTCCCACACAGGTCCAGATTGATAAAGATTTCAAATTGAGACAGAATGCCTGGAGACTAGCGCCCCAATACCTGCTCAGCCGCCAGCTTGTGGCCTCTCTGGCCAGGACGACTGAGTCGGTCACGGATGCTGGCATCCAGAAGGCTCTTTCTCTTACTAGGCACCTCCTACTCCAAAACTCCATTCAGTCCCTTGGGGATATCCGAACTGCTCTCTTTGAGGCGGTGCTGGTTCATCAAGATCTGAGGGTTTACCTGGTATGGAGACTCCCTGTAGAGATCGGTAGGAGACTAATTTATCAAATGTCTTCACTAAAACTCTTGACTCTGACGATGCCTGGCGCACAGTTAATTTCCTATTAGACTCTCAACCTGCCACTACTTCTAAGCCAAAGGGTGAGCAATCATTTAAGACTAAATTTAATGCTAAGAGTTCATTTCGTGGTCAGTCCCAGTCCTTTCAGTCATCAAAGACTCACACAACCCCTGGAAGTAGCGGTACGTCTCGAGGACGAGGTCAGTCCAGGGGTAGAGGGCGTTGGTTCAGGGGACAGTCTAGGGGTAAACCCGGTAGCGATGGTAGCAAGGTCTCTCATCCCCCCATTCCTAAATCAGAGTCACAACCCTGTCAGCTGGATTCGAGAGTAGTTCTGCCTGACAATACCAGTCATGCGACTGGCAATTTCCGGGATTGTCATTGGGCATGGCCCCGGCGAACATGGGCAAGGGCAGTGGTCCGGAAGGGCCTCTTATGGCGGTGGTCCCAGTGGCCCCGTTTACGTATCCCCACAGAATTCAATCGTGTTTCATTAGAGGTGGGATCCGTCATCAACGAGATGGCCCTTAAACAGATCATTATCCCCAGTCCTTTGTCACAACCAGTGTTCACATCCCGGTTATTCCTGGTGCCAAAAAGGGACAGTGTTCAGATGAGGCCAGTGATCGACCTGTCCTATCTGAACACCCACATTCACAATCAGTCGTTCAGGATGCTGACTGTGAATTAGATCAGATTGACACCCCCGCCGCAGGGTTGGATGACTGTGTTCCATCGATAAAACAGAGGCCTATTGGCATGTCCTTATCAACAAACGTTTTCAGAAGTATCTAGCTTTGCGCAACGGGGATTAACCGTTTGTCTTTCAAAGAATGCCCTTTGGTCTAAATCTGGCACCCCAAATGTTCACGAAATGAGTCAGACAGGCTTTGCTACCATTGTTGAATCAGGGAATCATGGTGTTATGGTATCTTGACGTCTGGTTAATCGTAGCTCAATCCAAAGTAATTTGTACAACAGGTGTTAACTCATGTAGTTGCCTTGGGGTTCAAGGTGAACTTAGCAAGGTCCACCTTGATCCCCACCATGAAAATCCAAGGGGTGGGCCTTATCTGGGATACCGAGTTGCTCACTCTGAGTCAGAGCGAGGACAACCGTCAGAGATTTCGGAGGAAACTCTTTCGATTTCTCCATTCTCTGACGACAACTAGGAGAATCTGGGAATCTGGTGGGGTCACTCAATTGGATACAGCTGAAGGTCCCGTTAGGTAGTCTGATGGTCAAACACATTATTTTGGAAGGAAACAGGTGCTTTCCGCTGTTGGCAGCGGAAATACTGCGGAAAATTCCAAAGTTAATCCACAACCTCCTGGCGGCTTGGGCGAAGCCAGAAGTAATTCACTCCTCCTTGACATGGACAGCTCCTCCTCCGACGGTCTGGATAGATACGGATGCGTCAGGTACCCTGGGGTGGGGTTCCCAGTCCAACCTAGGTCATCAGGGTCAGGGTCTATGGTCCAGGTTAATTCATCTTCATATCAATGCCAAGGAGTTGTTAGTCCCCCTATTCTTTTTACAGGAGCACGGCATGAGCCAGGTGGGAAAGTCCCTAGCCTTCAGAATGGACAATCTGACTGCAGTGACATGCATTCAGAAGCAAGGGTCAGCGAGATATCGAGTGTTACAAGGGTTGTCGGAAAAGATCTTTTGTCTAGCTGCAAGGCTAGAGATTTATCTTCATGCAACATATCTGCCCGGCGTGGCGAACATATGGGCAGACGCTCTGTCCCGGAGACAGAGCACTCAAGTAGAATGGGCTCTCAAGCAAAATGTCTTTCAAGAGATGATTGCAGAGCCATACCATCCACAAGTGGACTTGTTCGCGTCAGAGGCAAATCACAAGTTGCCTCAGTACCTCACACCAGAAATGCGTCCGGACCCCCCGCCGGAGTCTGACTCAGGCAGGGGGTCCGGACGCTTTCTGGTAGACCTGACCAAATGGATTTCCATTTATCTATTTCCACCTCCAGACGCATCCTTAATGTGCAAAGTAGTTCACAAACTATGGGGTTATCGAGGCATGGTCTCGATGGTCGCGCCCTTGTGGCTGGCCCAAGTTTGGTACAATCAATTGAAGCCGTGGTGCGAGAACCCGGTGTCGCTCCCGATCTCGTACTTCCACTTAGACACAATTGGAAACCTCGAGACCTCGCTGACTTTCGCCTTGTGGATATTCAGAAAGCCAAATGGCTAGGCCATTTTGGGGAAAGTGTGACTCATAAGTTGATTAATCAGTATACATTATCAACACAAAGACAGTATCAATCTCATTGGAAGGCATTCACAACCTTGATCGTAGAAACTGACCAACAACATTCCTCGGTGGCACTGGTGTTTAATGATTTAAATTACCTTTTTGATATGCAAAACTTGTCAGTTGTCACATTAAGGAATCACCTCAGAGCAATTCGGACACCTTTTTTCGATTTAACTGGTCTGTACGTGCCAGAGGCGGAGGAGAAGGGGTTCATGCGGTCTTGCTTCCGGCTTCGCCCTCCTCCACGTCAGCTCACACCCACCTGGTCTCTTGATTTGACCCTTGAAATGCTTCACTCCCGTAAATATTGTCATAACCCTCCTTATGAATTAGGACTTAAGAAAGCCATTTTTCTGATGGCACTGGCCACGGGTGGCAGGGTGTCTGAGTTGACGGCGATGAGTTCAGAGCCATCTTGCTTTAGGTTTTCGAGGTGCAATATGAGTGTCCATATTTCACCTGCTCCGAATTTCGTCGCGAAAAATGAACATAGTAACCATGTATATTCAGAGTTTGAAGTGCCAGCTCTGAAACAAGGCGATAAACACCATTTACTTTGTCCGGTACAATCGCTCATTTTATATATGCGGGAATCTCAGCCATCTCAGGCCGGGTCCCTCTGGGTTTCACGGACAGGTAAACGTCTCCAAAAAGACGGCTGGCTGCATTATTAGTAGGGGTGATTAGAGAGAGTAATCCGGGCGTTCTTGCTATATCACACGATATTCGGAAGTGGGCGGCATCACTCAGGTTCTTACATAATTACTCACTTGATGATATTCAACAGACCAAGCTGTGGTCGTCCAATCATACATTCCTGACACGTTACCTGTCCGTTAATCTCATGAAACCTTCTCGCACATGTGTAGCATTAAGGCAGAGAGTCTAGTCGAAGCAATTTTTTGTATAAGAAAAGAGGGGCGGGGGGTCCTAGCCTGGGCCTCTAACCTGCCTCCTATGTGATACAACATTATGATGAGAATTAGTGTCATGTGATAACCCGTTCCTTAGACTAAAGTAAGTCTAGTCAGGAAATTGTTATTTTTACTTTATGTATGGCAATAGAGTATTAATTTATGCTCAATAATCTTAAGGATATGATTATGGGCAATGTACACATCTATTTGTAATAGAGTACCTGTAGGCCATATATATATATAGGCCACCAAAGTTATCAGTATTTTCTAAGAGACGAGATATTGATTTATTTATGTATTCATAAGCTAAAATGTATAGTTTATGTGTGTAACACCATCTGTTCTGTCAAACTGCAGGAAGACTCTTAAGAGTCAGAGAAAAAAAAATCAACTTTTGACATCGAAAAAAAAAATATTTTGATTTTTTGATTTTTTTATTTTTGTTTGGCTCCTGGGCCATGCAAAATCTCAGTCCTCTACCTCCCCTCCTTCCCCACTTTCCTCCTCTCCTTCAGTTATCACCTATTTTCCCTGTTATTCCCTTATTCTGAGGTATATTTTCGTGCTAACATTAGCGAGTTGCAAGCAGGGCGTTGTCATCACTGATAGCAAGCGAATGCAAGAGAGAGAGAGAGAGAGTATCGATCGACTGTGTCTCAGTGGCCTTGGGGGAAATTGGTGGGAAAGCAGCTTGCCTCACCCATACATTATACAACTCGCGGGCTATATCTCCGATTTTGACCATCCAAACGCTGTTTTCACTCGTTTTATTGTTGTTTCAGGTTAATACCTTTATAATCAACCCATAATAGGCACATATGGATAAGTATTAATGCTATTTATGGTAAAATGAATATTTTAGTGACGGAAACACCTCAAATACATGCGCACAGGGAGAGGTGTCTAATTACCCCCATGCGCACTTGTTAGGTTAAGAGACGCCGCCTGTAAACTCTTTTATTATTTGTATATTAAACGATGATCTTTTTTGTATGTATTTCTCTATAAACCTTAGTAATTTGTTAGTGGTTATGATAGTCCTGATAAATGTCCCCCTCCAGGGCCAAAATCGTCAATGATGAAGGTGCCACTAATAAATTATAGGTTTGAGTCCCGAAGGGAAGAAGGAAAACCTAATATTTAGTAGTGGCCCCGGAATTATTGACGATTTTGGCCCTCCCTTCCATCCCCTTCCCATTCATCTGCTATATTTGGAGAGTCTTGATATATCAGTTAGAGGGCAAGAGATTGCTTCGATGAGTGAGGCGAAGCGTGCGGGAACGCATGGGAAGCGCAAAGCTAAGATCAAGTTTAAGTTTGATTTTACATAATTTTTTGCTAGTTTTTTCTAGTAGTGGTTCCCACATCATATAGGGCGAGTTCGTGAGTGTTTTTTTAGAGCGTTTCGCTCACGATGTGTGGCAATCGTATTTTGTTCTCTCCTGGGCGGGAAGTTTGAAAGACAAGCTTGAGTTCAAAGATTGGCCATAAACAATGTTAAGGCGCATCGTCAATGATTCCGGGGCCACTACTAAATATTAGCTTTTCCTTCTTCCCTTCGGGACTCAAACCTATAATTGATGAATTTATTCTTATTTGTTATTACATTGTTCATGTTCATATTATTTTATTATTGTTTATTCATTTATATATTTTATCATATAGACATATAAATATACATACACATATACATACATAACACATATACATTCATGTAAGTAATGCACACATAATTTATACATATACACAATGCAGCATTCAGCTTTTAGTAATGTTTTGTGGGCAAGAGAGAGAGAGAGAGAGAGCTATTTAAATAATGGTGTGGAATATTGTTTGTTATAATTATACTGTACAGTTGACAAAATACGTGATGAAACTTCACTAACTATTTGATAATAACAGTGACATTCAGTACTATATCAGTCACTTTACTTATCGCGAAACAACTCAAAGGAAAAATCTCGACATTTGCACATATTTTCAACATTCATTATTCCGCCTTATAATGTAGGTCTAGTGAACTTAATATATGATGTCATAATATTATATGGTAATTTGATTTACTCAAGTTTGATTATAATATATTACTCTACTACATTCGCTGTATCCCTTTGATCAATAGGTTCACGTAAAACATGTGACATTTGGTTCATTGCTAGTTACTCCGAATCTCAAGAAACTACACACATTTAGAATGCATTAATTACCACTAATTATTTAATCATTACATAATAAGATGCAGCAAAAACACCACCTAGCAGACAAATACCAACATGAACGACTACAAGCAAGGAGAGAGAAGCGGAAGGCAAGAGATCGAGCAGCCCAATGTATACGACAATTAGACAGCCAGGCAGTGGTGTAGAGGTAATACCAATCAATAAACAAACCCAATATACTGCCACCTATCTACCTATTCCTTCTCCCTCTCTCCACTATTCCATTAAGTGGTACAGGTTACATATAAACCTGGAGGGTTTGGTGGAGGAAGGTAAATTGTTGGTGTTCACCTTTGCCACCTTCATGTGACCAGCATTTTATTTTGTGCAACGTGCCTTCTGCGTGTCGTAAGAGGCGACTAAATAGGTTGGGTCGGTGGGCTTGCGACCCCAACCCGGTAAAAATATTTAAGCAAAGAAAAACGAACGAACAGCCTTGGATGCGGACGGAACCTACGTTGACGAACCACGACCGACTAAGGACATTCCTTCGGACATTCTGAGAATGGCTACGTGGAATGTTAGTGGCATGAATGATGGCACAAAAGAGAGAGGTTCTGGAAGTGTTAGTGAATGCCAGGCTGGATGTATGTGGAATGACAGAGACCAAATGGAAAGGTTCAGATGTGAGAGAGTGGGAGTGTGGAATGGGTGTTAGTGCTGGAGTGAGTGAAGGAACAGCGAGAGAAGGTGCATGTTTGTTTGTAAGTAGCAAATGGAAGGAATGTGTAAGAGAGTATGGGTCTGTGGGTTCAAGGATTGTGTGGGTGAGAATGAAAGTAGGAATACAAACGTGGGTGATTGTATGTGTGTAATGCAAGCTCAAGCAAGGAAGCTAAAATTGTGCAAGGGTTGTCTGAATAAGGACCATGGTATGCAGGGTAAATGTACTGCTTCCTATTTGAGGCCCTGTCGCAACTGTGAGGGTCATTACTTTGACAAGTTATGCCCCACAGGTAGTACAGTCAAGGATGAAAAAGTAGGGGGTACTGCAACACTAATGCTAGGCAGTAGGAAGGACACCACCATTTTACCCACAATCAAGATACCCATAGAGGGTTATATCAGGACACAAGTCTGTCGGCTACTCCTAGACCAGGGCTCACAACGATCCTTTATAAAGAGATCGGTGCTGGACGGTCTAAACCACCGTGTAGTAGGTAGCGAGAGCCTTAGGTTTCAAGATTTTACAGGAGTGACCGACAGTAGAGAATACGAAGTTGTTGAAGTTGCTTACATCTACCGTAAGAAGAAACACTTCTTACAGTGTGTAGTGGTAAATGAACTCCCAGACTATCAATCTGTAGGAATTTACAAAGTAGAGCATGCACTTCGTAGGAAAGGTATTTACCTGTCTGATCCCGTAGGTGACTTGAAGGAGGTGCACATACTGTTAGGAGCAGATTATTATTATGATGTAGTACACCCTGGTTTTAAAAGAGAGAGTGGAGTAATCTTGATCCCCACTAAGTTTGGCTACTGCATGAGTGGTACAGTCCAAACTACCCAGTCAAATATTCTGGTTGACACGGTATCTGTGTTGAGCATGAGCACAACCACGGCAGAAGAGTTCACCGAAGATGATATACACATTGAGGACCCAAAGTTAGCTGCCGAGTTCAATCTAGAAAGACTGTGGAAACTAGACCACATAGGAATTAAACCTGTGGAGAATGACCAGGAATCAAAATTCGCGATAGAGAAGTTCACGGAATATGTGCGTTACTTGACCAAGGTAAAACAATACGAAGTTTGTCTACCCTGGAAACATGAGAATATCAGTTTGCCAACCAATTATGGTTTAGCGTTGGGTAGGTTACGGGCCTTGCAGCGGAAACTAACCCAAGAACCTAGCACCTACAAGGCTTATGGTGAGGTTTTTAAAAATTATCTCAACCGAGGGTTTATCGAGGTCATCAATGTGGATGAACCAGGGAGTACCGGGAAAGTCCATTACCTTGCACATCATGGGGTAAAGAAGGACAGTGTTACCACTCTCATCCGAGTGGTATATGACTGCTCAGCCCACTTAGGCCATAGTCGCAGTCTAAATGATTGTCTATTGACCGGCCCTTCCATGGTGTCGGACCTATCGCAGCAATTACTGCACTTTAGACTGGGACATTATGCATTCACCAGCGATATAGAAAAGGCCTTCTTGATGGTGAATTTGCAGAAGGGGGATCGAGACGTCACCTGGTTCCTTTGGTTCAAAAACATCAACGACCCTGAGAGTCCCATAGTAACCTACCGGTTTAAGGTAGTCTTGTTTGGCGCTACATGTTCGCAATTTTTATTAAATGCGACCATTAAAAAACATCTTGATGATTCTGAAGAAGACACGACTGTGCTCACTCGTGGATTATACATAGACAATTTACAGGGGTCTAGTGATAGTGAAAAGGAACTAGTCGCAAACTATAGGCAGGTTGTTCACTGAGGCTCATCTGTTTCCCCGCGAGTGGGTTTCAAATTCTGTGTTGCTTTGGGATGGTCTAATAATAGATGGGGTAGCTTCTGATAATCAAGAATATGCAAGAATCTTGGGGATGATATGGCAACCAGGGAAAGACATACTGATGTACCGGAACAGAGATAATACTAAACAGACAGGAACGCACACAAAACGTAGTCTGTTAAGTAAAGTCGCACAATTTTTTTATCCTTTAGGTTTAGCATTACCTGTTACCATCAGAGCTAGGATTCTAATACAGGAAATATGGAGACGCAACGTGGGGTGGGACGAAAATTTACCCGATGATCTTATTGAACAGGGTAGGTCCTTACTAGAAGATTATAACACCCTATGTACATTAGAGTTACCGTGCCAAGTGGCCGCATTTGGACCCATATCTTTACATGCATTCTGTGATGCGAGTGCCACAGCGTATGGAGTAGCTATTTATTGTGTTACCTCGTTTGGGATTAATTTACTCACCACCCGGGCTAAGGTTGCACCGGTAAAGGGAGTCACAATTCCCAAATTGGAATTAACTGCCATGCTGCTATTGGGACGTTTGGTTAACCATGTACGCACTTCATACGATAAGGAACTGCAACTAAGGGCGGTACACGTATGGTGCGATAGCCAGATTGCACTGAGCTGGGTGCATAGTCAAAGGACATTGCCCATCTATGTGCGCAATAGGGTGGATGAAATACGATCCCTACTACCAAATGCCTTCTATCATTATGTACCAACCAAGGACAACCCCAGTGACTTAATAAGTAGGGGAGTAACGGCGTCCAAATTGATTAAGTCCGATCTGTGGTGGCAAGGCCCAAAATGGCTGCTCCATGAAGGGGATTGGGCTGTATGGAATGCCGAGGTTGAGTTAGCTTTGCCTTTAGACACGGTGACAGCTGTCATTCAACCGACATCAACACCGAATCCTATGTTAGAGTGGGTAAGGATCGGTGGGTACAATAAATTAGTCAGGGTCGTAGCTTGGGTGTTGCGTTATTATCACCAACATAAAGGCCAGGCTACAAGGATGACTGCAATCTGGGTCAAAGCTTAAATGCAGTAGAAATAAAAGCAGCTGAGGTAACACTAATTAGATGGGTTCAAAGGGAATCCTTCAGTCAGGAATTAGAGTCCATGAGAAGTTCTGGTAAGATTAAAATGCCTATCATTGTGCGTCAACTAAGGCTACACCTAAAGAATGACATTATTAGATGTGAGGGACGTCTAAAGTGGTCAGGTGTGGATGACCGTGCCTACAATCCTATCCTGATGCCTGCAACACACCATGTCACCGATCTACTGGTACAACGCACACACGAGGAAGTAATGCACTACGGGGTCCACCACGTTATTTCTAAATTGCGTCTCAACTGGTGGATACCCAGAGTTCGACAGGTAGTTCGACAAGTAGCCTAAAGGTGTGTGGTGTGCCGTAGACTAAAAGGAAGACCATTTACAACTGGACCTGCTCCACCTTTGCCGGAGTGCCGCGTTAATCATCTAGAACCCTTCAGAGTTACAGGACTAGACTATACTGGCGCACTGAGAGCTAGGGATCTGGACAAGGTTTATGTGTTGCTATTTACTTGTGCCACTTCACGTGCAATACATTTAGAACTCTGTGACAATATGTCTTGTGAAGAGTTTATGCTGGCATTCAGGAGATTTTGTGCTCGTTGTTCCTTCCCTCATTTGATTTTTAGCGACAATTCTCCCACTTTTCTTCAAGCTTCCAGGTACTTGATAGATAATTATGAGCGATGATCCATCAGTTGTTGCTTATTTGGGAGAGCGAAGGTGCGAGTGGAAGTTTACCAGTCAAAGCGCCATGGTTTGGTGGAATTTGGGAACGGTGTGTAGGCATCGTGAAGTCAGGCTTATGGGCAGTTGCAGGACGTGCCTTGTTAAAAAGGAGCGAACTAGTAACTGTGCTCACTGAAGTCAAGGCGGTTGTTAACGATCGTCCTCTCACTTATGTATTTACCGACCTGAAAGAACCACTGCCACTAACACCAGCGCATTTGCTCTACGGCAAGCCGTTGACTGCATTTTCTACTGACTTGCAGTCACAGGCAGAGTTAGAGGACCCTTCGATGTTCACCGAGGCTGCGGTGTCACGACGGTACCAGCATATTTCTAGGGTTATGGGTGATTTTAAAAAGTGATGGGTGAATGACTACTTGTTGGCATTACGTGAGAGGGCAACTAAGACTGCTGGTCAACCATCAGCACCCTCTGTAGGCGAGGTAGTGTTCATCCATGATGATAGTCCTAGATTGTATTGGAAGTTGAGCCGTGTAGTGGAGGTGTAAGAGGGCGAGGGCTCAGTAGGGCGAGTGGCGCTGCTCAAGACTGGGACTGGGACTACAATTCGTCCGGTCGCACGACTGTACGCTATGGAGCTTGGCTCTTCTACACATGAAGAAGCTCCACCTGATGATGCTGGATCCGAGGACGCTAATTCAGTCGATCCACCACAACCCGTTGTGGATCCGCCTCGGATCAGGACTAGACCCAGACGCGCAGCTCGTGGCGCCGTTGATATGTGGCGACACAAGATTGCTTCTGGGCAACTCTAGATATAAGGTGGGGTTCAGGTATTGTGTTTTGGGGGGAGTGTATCGTGAATTCACGATAGTCAGTGGTATAACCTACATTTTCTATGTATCATACCCTAAATACAGTTTGTACAGTATGTAAGCTTAATATGTTAAATATGGCCTATTATACGAAAGTATAGTATTTAAGTGTCTTTAGGAATGCATATATGATTTATCATATAAATCATGCCGTAATATTATGAAAGCGGTGCGATATTTACCGCTAGATATCAGCTACTAACTTAGCAGTAGCCGCTAGAATCGTAGCGTAAGACGATGATGTCTCGGATTGTGGCGCACCGCGTCAGAGCACTTTTATACATCGTCCTAGCAACAACTCCACTCCTTAATTCGCGGTGATCCTGGTTCCGGTTTCATCCAGCTCTCATCATTAAGTTAAACTCAACTTCATCCTACAGACAGACCGACTGACAGCTAAGCCTTATTATCATGATTTAACTTTCTTCAACCTTATATATTCAATATTTGTTCAGGTGCATCCATGTGGTCACCTTAAGGTAAACATCCAATGGTGTTCGAATAGTAGCCATTTGCCTACCATCCATCAGCACCTCCATCAGTATTTCCACCTTGCCTGACTGCAATATTCTATGGTGATTTTAATTTAGTGAGTTACACTCCCGGTATTATTATTAATTTATATTTTATATGAGCGGACCTTTTCAGTCATAGGTAGCCAAATAAACTTATCTTCCTTAAATCCGCCATATATGGCACAGTTATACATGAATAATACAAAATCAATAATAACACTCCCTAGCCATACGGAAACAACCTACATGAGGCCAACTAGATGGGGGCAGGTGTCGATGATATCAATAATATTAGCACAAACCTGCATCCAGCGAAGGCCCGAGATAACACTTAGAAATCACAAAGCGTAGGTTGAAGAGCAGCATGGCTCCGTGCAAGACCCCTCAACTATGTGAGAAAATCAAAGTTACACTAGCCCACATGGAAGCTTACTGTTGCACACCCAAAGCGGACCGAACAACAGGCCCCGGTTCACTAAAAGAAGCCTCATGACTAACAGTAAACTAAGAATGAGCGAGGGTAATAAAACAAGCACGTGGGAGCCTCGCCTTATCACAACGAGGACTCCGCCTAACACACTCGCCTTTACAAACGTACCCGGATAACAGTCTTCAGGGCCCGCAAAAGGACGTTCACAGCCAAATCCTAGTCTATAAGCTACCTATTCTCAGCACTTAGCATGTACAATTGTACATATGAGCAAAAGACTCACCATGTCCGAGGGGAGGTGAAGAAGGAAGGGGAGCTGGAGCGCCCTCGAAACACGTCCGACTCAATCGGGCCCAGGAGAAATAAGGGCGAGATATTGCTTTGATGAGTGAGGCGAAGCGTGCGGGAACAGCAGACGCATGGGAAGCGCAAAGCTAAGATCAAGTTTAATTTGTATTTTACATTATTTTTTGCTAGTATTTTCTAGTAGTGATACCCACATCATATAGGACGAGTCCGTGAGTGTTTTTTTAGAGCGTTTCGCTCACGATGTGTGGCAATCGTATTTTATTCTCTCCTGGGCGGGAAGTTTGAAAGACAAGCTTGAGTTCAAAGATTGGCCATACACAATGATAAGGCGCATCTTCAATGAGGAAGGGACCACTAATAAATATAATATTACAAAACATAAAATAAAATAAATGTAATTAATATAGAAATAAACAACTTAATTGATTTAAATAATATACATGCATTACAATCAACACACCAAAGTGAAAAAACAAGAATATAATTATGAACATGAAGAATTTTGGAACGAAGCTATAAAGCATATTATAACTAAACATATTTAACAAGTAATAAGGGGGACAGACCAACAGAACAGCAATCAGCGGGTTGGTAGCATTCAATTAAATTCAATTCAAAATACTTTATTGACACAAAGTAATGTACATAAATACAGGTGATACATAACAGTTATTCATACCCTTTGTGTCAATGAGGATACGATGCCATCAGGCATATTTGTTCTCATTGATACATTACTATACATAATATATGATGTCAGGTGAACAAAATTATATATTTGTAATTTGTAGTAACTTAAGTTATAATAATAATAATAATAATAATAATAATAATAATAATAATAATAATAATTAGATTATCAATTGGATTCCACATATACTGTATACTCCTAAAAATAGGTAGTTTACATTTTGCATTTATTTATTTAATGAGTAATTTTTAAGAGACCTCTTGTATACTGGGAAGGTACACTATGTATTGAGCTTTTCATTTATGATATTCCAAAGTTGAACTCCTTTATATAGGAAAAAAACAAATCATTACGTTAGTCCTCGCGATAGGAATGCGCAACCTCTCTCTCTGCCTTGTTAAATGATGGTGTACGTTCATATTGGTAGTGAACATTTCGGTAAGAACTGTTGGTACAATACCTTTGATAATTTTGAACATTCATTTCGACACTGAGTATTGATATATATCTGAGAGAGGTAATAGTTTTAAGGTTTTGAACATTGGTGGAGTATGAGCTCTATAGTGAGCTAAATTTATCATCCTTATTACTCTTTTCTGGAGGGTCATTAATGGTCTCATATAAATTTCACTTGCTGTATCCCAATTTACTATGCCATATGTCAAATAAGGGTATACAAAGGGATTATACAGAGTTACGAGTGTTGATTTATTTAGCGATATCCTTGCCTTGCTTATAATCCCGATACCCTTTGAAATTTGATTTCTCATATATTTCATGTGGTCGCACCAAGAAAGCTTAGAGTCGATAATTACACCTACAAATTTTGTGCACTATACTTTCTGTAATATTTTACCATCTATACACACACTTTTGGTAGCAGTGACTCGTTTACCTTTCATCGAAAATATCATATAATGAGTTTTTTCTAAATTGAGTGCCAGTTTATTTGCAATAGTCCATTCCAACAGTTTCTTTACCTCACTATTCATCTTATCAATTAAGTTATCAATATTGTCACCACTCAAGAATATATTTGTATCATCGGCGAATAAAATAGGAAGTAACTCTGTAGAAACATTAACTATATCATTTACATATATCAAGTACAGAAGCGGCCCCAAAACAGAGCCTTGAGGAACACCAGATTCTACCACATCACTGAAAGAGTTTTTGCCATTGTAAGTTACATATTGCAGCCTATTGTCCAAATAACTTTTAAACCAATTTAATGCTACCCCCCTAATTCCATAATGCTACCCCCCTAATTCCATAATGCTACCCCCCTAATTCCATAATGCTACCCCCCTAATTCCATAATGACTTAATTTCTTCAGAAGTACTTCATGATTTACGGTATCGAATGCTTTACTAAAGTCTAAAAATAATCCAAGTACATGTTTACCTTTATCAAGAGCTTCTGAAATCTTATCAGTCATCAGTATTAACGCTAATTCTGTATCATATCCTTTATGAAATCCAAATTGATACTTGTATAAGAGATCATGTTTATTTATGAAATAAATTAATCTGTTATACATAATACGTTCGAATATTTTTGAAAATATACTTAGCACTGAGACCGGGCGATAATTATTAACAATAGAAACATCCCCACCCTTATTTAACGGTATAATTTTTGAAGTTTTTAACTCAGTAGGGAAAACTCCCTCAGATAAAGACAAATTAATTAGATGAGCAAAGACGTCAGAGAGAATTAAACGAGTCTCTTTAATGACATGATAATTTACATTGTCCCATCCTGGACTTTTTTTCTTTAGATTTGCTATGATGCCCTTTACTTCCTCACGATTTGTTGGTGTCACAAACATTGAACCAAGATTTGCATTAGACAAAAATGATGCATATGTTTTGTTGATCATTGGCAGTGACATACTAATATTATTTCCAATATTGAGATAAACATTATTAAAAGCATCGGCAATATGTTTATTGTCATCAACAACCCTACCATCAATGACGAAATTAGTAACAATTTTGTTTTATTGTTTTTTATTTATGACTTATTTTATTAAGTCCCAGGACTTTTTAATATTGCCCATGTTTTGCTTAAGTAACAGATCATAATGTTCTCTCTCCGCCTTTCGTAATAATCTATTCTACACTCTCTTATAATCTAGATATTTATTTTTATTTTCGTCTGTTTCATTTGTAAAGGAGAAGACATAAAGTGTATTTTGTACTTGTATAGATTTCTTTAGAGCAGCGGTGAGCCAACACTTTCGGTTACGATACGTAGTTTTAATATTTTTAAGAGGAAATGACTCATTAAAATATCTCATGAAAATATCGTGAAATTCAGAAAATGCGTGTTGACAGTTTTTACCACCAATGATGTTCATCCAATCAGTATTAACTAGTTTTTCTTTAACATTTTGCAATGTATGTTCATTCACCAAACGCTTTGTAATCAAATTTGTGAAAGTTTTCTCTCTAATGTTTATGGTAACCGAAAATATTGGAAAATTATCTGACACATCTGTATACATTATGCCATTTACAATTTCATTACTCTGAACGTCATTACTGAACATATTGTCTATTAATGTGGCAGAGTTACAGAGTTAGTATAAAGAAATATGAGAAAAGCATATCTACAAAATCTGATGTTAACTTATGATTCTTGGTATTTAATAGATCTAGATTGTAATCTCCCATTAGATATGTAATCTTGTTTTCATGATGTTAGAATGTAATTTAGATAATTAACAAAATATGTAACATTCGAGTGAGGAGGTCTGTATATGACAGCAATAATCACATTCCTACTACTACCAATCGATGACTTGTTTATTTCCACAAAAATGGACTCAACATTACTACTCATTAAGCTCAAATCTTTCCTGACTTTGTACTCTACATGCTTCTTAATATATATCGAAACTCCCCATCCTTTTTTTGACTTTCTAAGTTTATACTCATGTTCATATCCAGTTAAACCATATCTTCCGACATTATGATCTCCTAACCATGTCTCTGTGAACCCTATAACACCAAATTGGATATTAATATTGCATAAATAAGAATCAAATGTAAACATATTTTTCTGAGAATTACGTGAATCATAGAAAAATGTGCAGGACTAGAAATATTGTCTTTAAGTTTACTATTTAAAGTGTCTTCAGTATAATAGTTACAATACAAATTTTGATTGCTATTGACATTATACACATTTATGTCAGGATCAATATAATTAATGTTTGCAATATGTACATTATTAAGCTCAAAAGGATCAACAAGCTGATTTTCCAATGTTCTCAATGTTTCAATGTCATCAGGTTTATGTGTGGCATTAATGATTGTGGTCAGTTCTGTATTTGGTAGTTGACTAAATGGGAAGGTGTACGATCTACATACTGTACGGAAACTATCGTTACTTTGGTCAGACTCCTTCCCACAGATTATACAGACTTCATTGATCATTTGCACTGGACTCAACATTTAAAATTATGTTATACTTTATATTTGAGTAAGAATAAATACAGAGAAAGGCATGATATATACCATATAGATATAATTTGATGGAGGATATAAACATGTAGCTGTCAGGCAGAGATTTATCCGTTATGCAAATACTTTGTATATATAAATAGAATCCCATACTAATAAAAATAATAATAATAATAATAATAATAATAATAATAATAATATGTAGAAATAAGAATGTTACAAGACCAATAATGATCCATGGATGAATAAACACAAATATGAAAAAAAGGAAAACAAGCATGAGATATATTCTGACAACAGACGAGTGTATAATATAGAGGATAGAGATACAGTACAAATCCTGCATTAAACACGGCCCATATCATTAACAAATTTATGAGTAGTTATTTATAATTATGAATTTACTATGAACAAAGTTATAAGGTCACACACACACACATACTCACATTGACTCAAGTAAAATATTAATAATAATATTATAATAAAATAATAACATTCTCTTAATTAGCACAATAACCTGAGGAAAATCTAAATAATAGCAAAGTAGACGGCCTACTACCTTTCTACTCTCCAAATTTACTTCATATTTCTTCCCTCTCTCTGCATTATCCTCTGATAAACCCTACCACTCTCCCCCCTATCCTATCCCCACATTTCGCCATTACAATAGCGGACCTCCGAGATCACCCGATAATATGATTTACGGCTGGGATAATATGAGGCTACCTGAGCTATAGATCTAATAACAGAAATCCTGGAAAGGAGAGAGGACTTGGAGGTATTGAGGAGAGAAATACTAGATATGGGGAAGGAGCCCAGACGAACAGGTACTACTGACAATTAATTATCATGACAATGACAATCAGTAACATGAATAGGGGCGAACTTAGGGAAATAAATTGACAAACATTAATAGATTCGAATACATACTATTGCATTATTTAAATAACGTGGATGATGGCTTTGAAATCTTTACTTGAATATATTAAAATATACTTCTTGAAGTTTCACACTTACTCATTCATAACTGTCACGTCAATAAGTATTACTAACACTCCTATAACGCATATACATCACTTCCTTGTAATATGTTACAACATATAAAATAACACAGATACCTGCAACTAGTTTGTGTGTATTTCTACCATTCATGAATGCATAAATGTCAAATACATATTTCAAAGACAGACTACAAGAATGTCACATATAGCTAAACAAACTGAGAACATTTGCTTACAATTAGTCAACAAACACCTGTTTAAACATGTAGCAATGTATATCGTATATAATAAACACATTCGTATTAACAGTATAGAATAACGTGTAATCATTACAGGGAATATAACACATAGTAATAACATATTGTTTTGCACACCATATAAATAATAACTGACTTCATTAATGTACCCGTGTAAACCGTAATGTTAATCCCTCCCACCAGTGTTGGTGCTCCAGTGAACCTTCAATATAAGGCTTAACAATACCATGGTGGTATACAGGTAGTGTGTGTGTGGACAATCCCATGTATTGCATATTGTTAATATTATCACTCAACAGTATACAGTATAGGGGAGGTATGGCGGAGTGGTCTTGCCACTGGACTGGTAATCCAATGGACCCGGGTTCGAATCCCAATATGTCAATGGGAAGATATTATTGGGATAGAGTTTGTGCTGTACCTAGTATCAGTGCATTACCACAGCACACCGAAATGCCAAATAAATACCCTCAATGTTCCCTGATTAAATAGCATTTTATGAATATTCCCATATTCGAAAATATGCTACAGGGGGGCAATGCCTAGTGAGTTAATTGCTCAATAGGTGGCGTTCTGAGAGTGAGGGTCTGAGCCTGGGGATGAGACTGTGAAGCACAGAGGCGGAGCAGCTTCAGAGATGGAATTGCTTCGAGCCGTGAAGCTTCGCATGTCTCACTCCCTAGACTGGAGCAAGACCTCACGGGTCTCACCGTGTTCAGCGGTAGAGTGTAAAGGCTGCCAGCCTAGGCCCGAGAGGGAGTAGTTGGAATATATATTAAAAAAAAAAAAAAAAAAAAAATGGAATGTATAATGTGTGGACTTGGGTGTATACTAATGCACAGAATGGGGTTGAGATTGATGTTGTATAATGGTCAAAGGAGAAGTATGTGAAGTGTGCAGTCAGTGGATTATTTATATTTAAGAAAGGTTATAGAGCATATAACTGTAAACATGTCAGTTTTGGAAGGAAGTGTAATGAAGGAAAACTGAATTGTGTGTATACATAAGTTTACTTGAATCTTACTAATCCAATTAAACATATGCTCTTTTACAATGGTTGAATATTTACGCATAAACAGGGTGTATATGGCTGACTCTGACTTGGAAGCGTACTTTATGAAACCAACCAGATTAACATCCACACTCCCTCCGTGTGACTAATTAAACCAACACTACGGTTGTGGCCGAGTATTGGTTTGCCGGAGACTACCGACCAAAACTGATATAATATAATTAATTTCAATCCAGGAATAACAATGCAATATACTTTTAACACAACAGCAGCCCAAGACATTGTGAACCAATATGTGTTATGTTGATGCCGGCCTGCTTGACATGACTAACTATTATTTACTGTATATCAAATTGTGTACTAATTGTACTGTGGAATAACACTTTTGGTTGTTCTGGGTTTGGGTAAACAATGTTTGGATATATAGTTTCAAACATCAGTCAGTCACAGTTCACGTCGGATTGAAGTTGTGTGCATATATTTCTTATGAAGTAATGTTTATCTTCGAACATGTATGCACTATATTGGAACGTCCGTATGTGTATGTAATTTAGTTGTATTTCTCAGTATTACATTGTTTTTCCTTCATAATTTTCCAGTTATTTTTTATTCTAATATATGCAGATACATGGCATGTCCGTGTATATATATTATTTACAATAAAATCCCCCCCCCCACATCCCCACCCCTCCACCCCCACCTGTCATGGCGGATATTTATGGCCTCCTAGGTATCAGTATTTGTTAGTGACCTGATGAAGCTATCTGCGAAACGTTGTCAATAAAGTGCTCTTCCTCAGATGTTGTTTTTTACCCAAAGTCCATGAAGTTCCAATTGTGTTAGCAACAGTTAGTAAATATTTATGTATTAACAAGTAAAACAAATATATTATTTTATTTGTGGAAGGCTTAAAGTTTTAAATCAAATTGTTGTTTCTTGTAATACTCTGCTGTTAGAGATACTGTAATATACCGGATATAAACCAGCATCCTGTTGTATATTTCTGACGTATTGTATACGAATGGGTGGATATTGCGGCTGGTGTTTGAGGGATGGTGTTTGTGCATAATTTGTCAATCTCAGTATCTATGTTCCAGTGAAATATCTATTGGTGTTTGCATGACGCGATTGGTACCAAGTGTTGCGGTTAACTGATTTAACTGGTATAATTAAATTTGAAACAGGTTTTTGCTAGGGTTAATTGCATTAATTAGGTAGGTTCCTACATGACTGGAGAAGTTGAATCCACATAAACACATGCACAAAGGTAATAGAGGATAAATATAATACAGGGTACACACATAAGTTGTATTGTTCAATGTAATAATTCTTACTTTCAGATAAGAGATAGGTAAATATGGACAGTTGATTATGCACGAACGAGGATCCACAATTAACATCCCAAAAGGAATGACACTGCAATATTATGATGTCACACTGAGTACTTCCTTCAATAAGGCACTTCACTAGTACTTCTTCGAGGTCACACTAGGTATTTTTATAATAAAAGCACTTCTGTAGTATTCCAACGAGGGTCTTGGGCCGTGGTGGTGGTCCTGACGTGTGTTAGGTAAACCGTTTCGGAGGTTTCCTTATGGGGTTATTGATTTGGTTTATTGTAGTTTGTTAAGTTGCTTGAAGATATTGGGTCGTTTCTGCGTCGATTATCGTGTTTCTCTCATTGCATGGTAGGTATAAGATAGATATGAATGCCACCACCACCTTTACCACATATATTTAGGTAAAGGAATTTTTTTAAATTCCAGCCATCTTATTTATTCAGTAACAAATGATGATTCAAATATTACAAGGATAATTCCCCTAAGTTGTGAGGAATCTCCTAGGGCCTGTTGTTGTTGTGCCCATGTCACCTATCTAAGACTCCCAAAACCTTTCTCCTACCTATCTATTACCTCCTTACACACACCCCTCACATGTGACGGGCACCTCCGATTCACGTGGACAGTACTTGGTGAGCTCAAAAGTGCGCGAGTAAGGTCTGACACAGTAAAGTCAGAAGCAGGAAGTTACATAGATTTAACATTCAAATTGTACAGTCTTCTGCTTAAATACACAGTACACTGCAGGTAAACCACCTTAAAATGATATAAGAGTTGTAATAATCATTCCTATAATAATGACTGAATCTAGCATGTAATACGCCCCCATTTAAATACTTGCGTAACACCTCAAGGCAATAACTTAATAGTATATGAGAGTAAAGACAAATAAAGGTAAAGAAAACAAAATGGATGTAGGTGGCATGCAATTTTATAGTAGTTTGCTATTAAAATAAAATTATAGAAATGTACCAATCAATTGGAACAAAGTATATATTATGGTATGTATACAAAACAAAGCAAAATAATATGTGTACAAAGACAATGTACAAAATAAAATTGCAAAATCAGAGAAAATTACGAAAGGTAGCATTTCTTAATAATATTCCCAACAAAGAAAAGAAAAAATCATACATAAGTCAATGAACTCTGCTGTAACTCGATTAACAAAGTAAAGTATACAAATTCAAACCTACAATTCAAGGTAAAAACAAAATATACAACTGAAGTACTGTACAACAAAATAAGAAAATTCCACCCATAGACAAAATAACTACACTGATATTAAATGCAAGAGATTTACATAAACCTGTGGTGTGTAACATAATACCTTTCAAGTTTGTCAAAAACCATCCTTAAACCAATTGCGCAAATACACTCATAAAACTCTGTAAAAGAAAGGAATAAAATACTAAAATTCCTAATAGGAAAAAGAATATCAATAATAAACGCAGAAGTCAACATAAACCTGTGGTGCCCATAAGATGCCCTCTTATTCCGTCATGAACCATGATTAAACCAATGCGCACAAATACTCGTACATAATTATAACTTAAGTAAAGTATAATTTGTTTTCAGCCATTACTGGTAGCCTATTAATGTTTTTCTATGGCCAATCTATAATATAATAATTACAATCACACACGCGGCGTCGTTGCAAAACCAAATTAAAACCTAGTGTAAATCATGTCCAATACAAAGAAATACACTAATCAAATTCTCAGAACCCACAAGAATCAAGACTAAGGATTTACAACAACCGGCACATCAAAATAAATGTCGGGCATAAACCATCTAAGAAAATATATACCTCACACGGGCAAACTAAAACTCACTAACAAAAAATACTCAAACCCACATTAAAAACACTTTAGACAAACATATAAAAGTTAAATCAAGTACCACACACAGATGGTTGACAGCGGATGGTAATCGTGGAGAACTCTTGGGTGTTGGGTCTTAAATTATATACTATGTTCCAATATACCAGTGTATACGTATACATATCATCGAGCTAACGTAAAGAGAAGTTGTACCAGTGTTTTACTATCTCTTTAACTACTCTGACCGTTATAGGAGTTTTGATGCAGAACCTTCCAGCACTCTTGGGTGTTGGGTCTTGAATGATATGTTCCGTTATACCAGTGTATAATGTATGCATATCATCGGACTAACGTAAGAGGATTGGTTATACACAACGTCTCTTAACTGTCCTGAGTGTTATAAGAGTCTTTCAGGGACTGGTGGATGGGGTTTTTTGGGCCTTTTACGCATACGTGTCTTAATGCCAGTGCCTGGGATCACATACCATAAGGACTCTTATGCAAAGTGCTGTTATGCATTAAGCTACGGTATCTCGCAGAGCACTACCTTTTAAAAGCCAATTGCCAGTGCGTGAACTAATAAAATGGTCCAGAATGGGGTTGGTTTACTACCAATAAAGCGCATGTCAGTACAGCATTCTTTATTGACAGTATTTCATAGTAATCGAGATGGAGGAATTAATATTAGGTTGCCACCAGTGTGATCCAATAATTAATTCCTTTGATTAGCCAAGATCTAAAAATCCTGAATAAACCTGTATTTGCCAGTGCTTTAATAGTTTATCCAGTATATACCCAAATTTTCAATCTCTTAAACTATCTTCCAGTGAAGTATAATTTTTAGAGCTTTCCAACTGTTATAGATCTTAACTTTGCCTGTCATAGTCTTACCTCTTCTGGCGTTCCTCCCGTGGCACCCATCTCCGGGTAAGAAGGGCAGCTATGCTGGGAGGAGGCCCTGGGGGGGCTGGGGTAGCCCCTCTGCATTTCCCTCTTGTGGTGGTGGTGCAGCGTGGAGGAAGAAGGGTGCGTGGAAGAATAGAACTTATGCAAGATTTGGCTTGCTTTACTTCTACTGTCATCACTCATGTTGCTGATGGATCATGGTGATGATGAGATCTTTGCCGGGTGTTGGAGGGAGTGCGGGCGTGCTTGAGGTGACTTAGGCGTATCTTGGTGGTGAGGTAGTTAGTGCTTCCATTCTCGGGAGTGTGGTGTGTTACGCTAGCCAGCTGTTCAGAATGCTCTCGTACTCACTAGCGCTCGCCAGGGCAGTGAAATGGGCTATGATAGTCGTAGAGCGACCCTCTTTCTTTCATAGTGTTTAAGTTGTCACAGACAGTTTAGTGTTTGCCTTTATTCTTGTCTGTGACACCAAGAAGTATTTTATATCATTGATAGTGTTATAAGATACACAGTGTGTTAGTTGCAATGAGAGAGATAAGGGGGAGCGAGGTGTAGTGTGTGTGCGCGCGCTCCCTTCCCGGCCGGCCCGCTTGTCGGTGAGTGGCTGAACAGGGTCACGTGGGCTTTGTGTCCCTGTGACGTAGTGGCCTGTGGTTGGTTGCAGCTCTCCTAGCCCAGTGGACGGGCTCCTACCCTCCTGACTCTCTCAGAGCACGGCGCCGTGAGGTTGCGTCTACATCCCTTTGCATTCTGTTCCCCAATAACCACCTATACTACTGTTTCTCTCTCTGAACTTCTTCTTTTCCATACTTCTATGCTTTGCAGTCAAGTACCCATCCCTTCTAGCCCCTCGCAAGCGACATTCACTGTCCGCCAGTCGTATTACAATATCCTGCTCTCAGATATATCAGATATTCAGGATTCGAAGTTGCATAATAAATCGTAGGCAGTGTCCACCAACCTTTAACTGTCTTCGTGGTGCGATGTATAAGGTGTTGATTTTCGGTGTGAGCATCCTGGGTTCGAGTCCACGGACTGCCACATGTATTTGTAAATTTCATTAATCGATTTTAGGAGTATGGTTGGTTGTTGGAAGGAACATAATAATTGATATTGGTTCAGGAGTAATTTATCGAGAGGACTTCCCTAAGTGGTTAAGGCCCCATTAATTGCTCTTTCCATTCACATATGCATAGCCTACGTGAGTTGCAGTTGGGATGTGTGTACATGCTTAGATTGATATGCAGGATTCGAAGTTGCATAATAAATCGTAGGCAGTGTCCACCAACCTTTAACTGTCTTCGTGGTGCGATGTATAAGGTGTTGATTTTCGGTGTGAGCATCCTGGGTTCGAGTCCACGGACTGTCACATGTGTTTGTAAATTTCATTAATCGATTTTAGGAGTATGGTTGGTTGTTGGAAGGAACAAAATAATATTATTATGTACTAGCTTAGTAAGGTTTAGAGTCATAGATATCATACTGTTGGGTGCTTTTCAATATTGCGTGTTCTCCTCCATTATTTAATGCTAGACTGTGGTGGGTATCTGTTGTCGATGTCAGTGTTGTGTATACGGCTCGCTACAGCCTATACGACTTCGACGGTGCTGGGTAGCCTGGTGGCCAGCCCTTTTGGATATTTCCTTTGCGAGTGTAGCATTGTGCTGGCAGAAGGCTTTTGCCTACTCCTGCCAGTATATTGCTAGCTCTTTGCTTGACTTCTTGGGGAGCGTCAGGGCAAGACCAGGTACGAGAGACCTGGACTTACCAAGAGAGCCTCCCGGTCATTAACGTAAGATAGGGAGATATCCTTAAGGGTGGCACTAGGCTAGGAGAATGCTTGGCTCTACCTAGTTTCCCATACCCTGATACCACAGCTAGACTTTATTAATAGAGAAGACAATGCATACTTATTAACTCTTATCACGTGTGCTTTAGTATTATTCACGGTATTGTTTAGCCTAGGTTGTTGCGCAGGGCACAACCGTTGGTGGCTGTTACTTTATTTAAGGAAGTACTGTTTTTGAGTTGCTGTTATTATTACTGTCACAGAGTTGTTGCATTCTCGTGTTTTCCATTACAGATGTCCTGCTTTTTGGTGTATTTAAGATACACGTTTCATGTCCTACCTCTTGCATTATTACAGTTCTATATTCTACGAGCATCTTAGAGCATCAAACGTTTGCCGAAGCTTCCAGGTCTGCTTGCTGTAGGACTAGACTTCAAGTGCTTTCATATAGCATTGAAGGGTTTTAATGTTGAGTTCAGACTAACATTAAACATAACGTAAGCATCTAATCTTTTATTAAATCTTGTCATAGTTTATTTAAGCTTTGTTAATACTTGAGAGCATTTTATTAACGTAATTACTTCTTGTTGTTTGCAGGCTTTGCCATTGCTGGAAAGCCTTAGTAGAGTACACTTATCCCTTGTTAATTGATACCCCGTTATCTAGTATATTAACTCTAGAGGGTTTATGTGTTTTGTTCACCGGCTTAATAGTTCAAGGGTTTGGAATTTGTGTACCGTTGTTGCATACTTAGCCTATATTGTAGTCCAATACTAAGTGCCCTTGTTTATTCAGTTGTGCCGGTCGTAACAAATGGCGACCTTAGTCCAGGATATAGTGAACTAAATTTTGCAGGTTTTTTTGGAGAAATCTTATTGCCATTTGGGGTTGAATTTATTTCTCTCAGTGTTGGCAGTGGACATTGTTTTTGTGGATATATGGAACACGTTGGAGATTTGTTGGTGACGTAGTATTGCACTTGAGACGGCTTCGAACATTTTTTGGTGAATAAGGCTACGTGAGAGTTTGGCTACTTTTGTCTTGATTTGGGGATTTTTTTTGTTAACTCCATCATGTCGCTGTACGGGTCTGAGAATGGTGAGAGCCCAGAGGTGGAGAAGGAGGAGTTGTTGGACGGTTTTCGGGTGGTGAACAGTGAGGAGGATGCTCAGAAGTTTTTGGAGGTGCCTGTGTCAGCTGACCGGTTAACAGGGGTTGACCGGTACGGGTTGCAGTGCTTAGCCACGGTCTTAGGCTATCCTTGTACGAGTGGTATGTTGCGAAGTGAGCTGATTACCTGTGTGCTGGGTGGGGGGCATGGTGCTTCGAGTGGAATCGGAGCTGGGGCACGTTCTCCCCAGCTTCCATCTCACTCGACTCCAACTGTGCCGCCCTCTCGGATGCCGGAGCACGGTACACTCCCGCTTACCAATTTGCGCTGGCAGCTTGGTTTACCTTCAGGTGGCCCACTGGGTGGGTCCCCGGTGATAGCACCCCCTCCTCAAGGTTTGTCCCCCGAGATGTTACTTCAGCTCGAGCTTGCTAAAATTAAGGCTCAGTCGGATTGCCGAGAGGCTGAGCTCAAGTATAGATATCAGGCTGAGTCTGCAAAGTAGGTAGTAGGGGTAGGCAGCCCCGCCCAGGGAAGTACTACCGCCAAGGTTTCGGGAGACTCAGGGAATAGCCTGAATTCCATTTTCTCTCCCAGGCCTTGGTAGCTGGATACATATCTTTCTGCCTCACACATCAGGGGTATCAGGAAAACCCTCTTTATATAACATACACATCCAACTTCACAACATTGCCCTACATTGCTATCCTCTATCCATAAAACACTACTCTTCCCACTACATATCATACATGTAACACCATACACCTTACCCAATAAATATGGCAGTACAATTGTTAAGAGCAAACCTGGTGGTCCCTCGGATATCCACCCCCGGCAGGGTTGGGTCATTGACACAGGGCCCTCCCGGTCGTCATCATGCGACTGTGTCAAGAGCATTGCAACGTCCCAAAGCTGCTCGTCGGTGCAGCTTTTTCTTTAGCAATATAAGGGGACTTCACTCTAACATCAATTCTGTACACCAATTTCTTCAAGCAGAATCCCCTACTCTCCTTTTTTTGACAGAGACTCAAGTAACATCCACATCTGACACGTCTAGATTTAATTTTCCAGGTTATCAACTGCTCCAAAATTTCAGACCTAAAGGAGGTGTATGTTGCTTCGCAAAATCTGAAATTGCCCTGGAGGAGGTTACTAGTTTCAATTGTCCCTATTTTGATTATTCTATATACAAATTAATTTCTGCTGGTAAATTTAAATACATATGTTGCATCTACCGTTCCCCAAATACTCCTCCAGAGCAAAGTCTTTTTGATTCTCTGTCCTCACAACTCAGTGTCCTCAACTTAAATGCTTCTTCTGAAATCACTGTGTTGGGTGATTTTAATGTCCATAATGTTGAATGGCTCACTCATTCAACCAGGACTGATGATGCTGGTCTTGAATGTGAGCTATTTGCAGACTCATTTAATCTCACTCAATTAGTCAACCAACACACCCGTGTACCAGATAATCCTAATCATAATTCCCACCTACTGGACTTATTTTTAACAACCAATTCAGAAAATTATGATGTTACAGTGAGGTCCCCGCTTGGATCTTCTGATCACTGTCTGATACAGGCCACCTGTCTATCACCTACCACACCTTCCCACTCTGAACCTGTTTTGGTGACTAAATGGCATTACGATAGGGCAGACTGGGAGGGTCTTCAAGGTTTCTTTATTGATATTCCCTGGACCTCTTTCTTTTCTAATGATGCACACTCCACCTTGAGCCACATACAAGATTTTGTAAAAATTGGAATGGAAACTTTTATTCCTCATCAAAAGTACAGTAAAAGATCTAATTCACCTAAATGGTTTGACCATAATTGTGCTAGAGTAACTGAACAAAAAGCAATAGCCTACAATGCATACACAAGATCAAAAACTCATGAAGCCTTTAATTACTTTAGAAACATCAGAAATCATGCCAAAACTGTATTAAACCTAACTAAATCAAACTTTCTCCACAAGCAGGCAAATAAACTTCTAAATAATCCAAATGATAACAAAATATTTTGGTCTACTCTTAACTCATTTAAATCCAACTTCACTACTGCTTCATCCATTCCACCATTAAAATCTCCGACTGGCAATCTTGTAAGTGACCCACGAGGTAAAGCTAACCTTCTTGCGGATATTTTCTCCACCAACTCAACCTTAGATGAAATAAATCAAGATGTCCCTGTACTAAATTTTAATTCGCCTGAAATTTCCTCACTTAAGATCCACACCAGACATGTCAAAACTATTTTGCAGAATCTCTCAGTAGATAAGGCTCCTGGTCCAGATGAAATTCCTCCAATAGTACTTAAGAATTGCTCCTAGGTGCTCGCTCCTGTATTGGCAAAATTTTTCCGTCTGTGTACTCATACCTCATGCTTCCCAGTACCCTGGAAAGAAGCAAACATCCATCCAGTTCCTAAAAAAGGTGCCTCTTCAGATCCATCAAACTACAGACCAATAGCTATAACTTCCACTCTTGGTAAAGTCTTTGAAATTATATTAAATAATCACATAATTAAGCATCTTGAGAATAATAAATTAATCAGTGATAGGCAATATGGTTTTAGACGATGTCGATCAACTGCAGACATGCTTTGCCTTCTTACGCATCAAATCAACCAAGCTACAGACCAACATGGTGAAACACATACAATAGCACTGGATATATCAAAGGCATTTGATAGAGTCTGGCATCAATCCTTATTGTCGAAGATGTCACACTACGGCCTTGCATCATTAGTTCCACTAATTTCTTCTTATCTTCATAACAGAAAAATTTGTGTAATGGTAGATGGCCTTTATTCTCAATTTCACTCAATAAATGCTGGTGTTCCCCAGGGATCAGTTTTGGCCCCAATTATGTTCCTCATTCATATCAATGATCTCATATCTACCACTCATAATCCAATACATTCCTACGCAGATGACTCAACACTCCACAGTTCCTTCACATTTACCAATTCTTTCACCCAACCCGATCTTATAAATTCAAAAATAAACACTGCAATTTCTCTGAACCAGGACCTTTCTAGAATTAATGGATGGGGACAAAAGAATCTAGTTTCCTTTAATGCACAGAAAACCAAATACATTCAATTTTCTAACCGACAGAATCTCACTGACTCCCATATATTTTTTAATGATGTAAATATTCCCACTTCCCCTAGTATTGACATTCTCGGTGTAACATTAACTACTAACTTGAGCTGGACACATTATGTTAGAAGCATTGCTAAGAATGCCTCTAAAAAACTGGGACTCCTGTACAGAGTTCGAGAATTCTTCACTGACGAGCAGTTGGCCGTGATATATAAAAGTCATGTGCGTTCTCAGATGGATTACTGTTCACCTCTGTGGGGTGGAAGTGGAGTGGTTGCATTGAGGCAGTTGGACAAAATTCAAAATAAAGCTATTAGATTAATCAATAACCATGCAATCACACAGGACCTTCCTACATTATCCATACGAAGAAACGTTGCATCCCTTGCATTATTCTACAGATATTTTCACAGCAATTGTTCCGAGGAACTTGCTTCAATTGTGCCGCCTCTCCACATCTTTCCCCGTAGAACTAGGGCAGCTGAGAGCGCCCATGAATTTACACTTTCTCCTCCACAATGCAGAACTTCTGCTTATCAGAATTCATTTATCCCCAGAGCTACTACTCTTTGGAATTCACTTCCCTCGAATTGCTTTCCACAAACTTACAATCTACAAATGTTTAAATCCAGTTGTTACAAACATTTTATGAATGGAGGATGCCTTTAGGCACATGGACCTTTTTGTTTTATCTGTGTTTTTCCTTCCTCCGTTCATTGTCTCTTAAAAAAAAAAAAAAAAAAAAAAAAAAAAGTATTGTGCCGATGTTGACCTAGAAAAAAATTGTATAGGGGTGACAGAGAACCGTCTCGGCCAGGGGGGTCGAGCCAGTGACCAGTCTCTGTCGCATCTATTGAAGTTAGTGCCAGTGTTTGATGAGTCAGGTGTTACAGAATTTTTCCTTCGTTTTGAGAAAAAGTGCCGGGAGCATCAGTGGCCCGAGGAGAAGTGGGCAGCCCTTGTTTCTTCGCGATTAACGGGGAAAGCACTCAAGGCGTACGATGCTTTACCCCTAGAGTCTTGTGTTGACTATGAGGAGTTGAAAGAGGCTGTCCTGAGGGCGTATGAGTTACAGCCAGAGACCTATAGGCTGAAGTTTAGAGCTGTTCCTAAGCGAAAGGAGAGTACTTTCCAGGAGCATGCCAGAGAATTGTCAGATGCATTTGAACATTGGTTGAGGTCGGAGAAAGCAACTACTTTTGATGCAGTGAAGCAATTAGTGTTGTTAGAGCAATTCTTCAAATGCACTGGCAGTGACTTGACTCTTAATCTTAAGGAGAAGCGACCTAAAACTCTGCAAGAGGCGGCTGATCTGGCTGACCTCAGGTTGTCATTGATTCGTGGGTGCAGGTCTGCACAGAGAGCTGAGGCAGGTAACAAGGGACGTACCACTCCACCCCCCCCCCCCCCCGAATTAATGACACAACAAATTACACATTTAAGAGTACTGGTGCCAATTTTGATCCCAAGTCGAAACCCTTCCCGTTAAAGAAAGGCCAGGGCCCTTCCCCACCTCAGGGGAAGTCCAAGAGCGAAGTGGAGTGTTTCAAGTGTCATAAGAAGGGGCATATTGCGCGCTCATGTCCGAGCACACAGCTTACAGCGGTGGTGTCACTAGTGAGCAACATCGGTGTGTCTTTGAGGTCTTCCGCGTTTGCCTGGGGTAAAAAGTCAGTTGCGAAGTCACAGTCGGTGCAGAAGCAGCAGGAGGGCTCGTCACCCGTCCGAGATGCTTTTTGCGGTCATAGGGGGCACGGCACTGTGAGGTGAGCTGGTGTGGAGCATATGCTTGAGTTGCTGCGTGATACGGGCGCTTTCCATACACTTCTTTAGAACTTCACTGGCAAGCCTACTAACGCGGCTCGGGTTTTGGTGGTTCAAGGCATCAATGCTACACGGTCTAACCGCTGGTCAGAGTGGAGCTTGAGGTGGACGTTGTGACACGGGAGTTGAATGTGGGTATTGTGGAGAAACTGCCAGTTGAGGGGGTCGACCTCCTTCTCGGCAACGACTTTGCGGTGCCTACTTCCGAGGTTCCACCCTTAGTCGTTGCCGAGAGGGCGGCCGACACGAGTAGGGAGGGGCAGGAGTGGGTAGAGAGGTGTCAATTGCAGCAGATGGCGTGTGTTGTCACCAGATCTCAATCCTCTCAGGTGTCACAGCCTAGTCCTAAGGTTTCAGACTAGCGGAGGAAGGGTCAGAAGGAGAAGGCCATGGCTGGTGGTCAGTGTGAGAGTTTTGACCCAGCGGCACTCCTTGGTGACTCAGTACTTGCACCACTTTTAAGGTCCGGAGTGGCCCCAGAACCTGTCCCACCTAGTGACATGGTAGGGCATCACAGCACTCCGCGACAGAAGCGTTCCCAGACTAAGCAAGCAAGGCTTGAGCAGCCCAGTATCGGGGGTGGCCACAAGTTGCTCCAGGAGCATTTGGACAGGTTGGCACCCTCTGATATATGTCGGTTGCAATTAGAAGATCCTGGGCTTGAGAGTTGTGGGAACAGGGCTACAGAACTCGATGAGGACGGGGATGCAAAGCCGGGAGACTTCTTTCATGTTGGTGGAATTCTGTATCGGCGTTTTTTGGATCCCAGACATAGTTGGGATGGTGGGGTAAGAGTGGTCGACCAGTTGGTGGTACCTGAAAAGTGCCGTGATAGCCTGTTGCGGTTGGCGCACGATGTTCCGCTGGCAGGTCACTTGGTGTGAGTAAAACGTTGGCCTCGTTGTCTAGGTTGTTCTGGTGGCCGGGCATTAAAGCACAAGTTTCGGCCTGGGTGGCGATGTGTGGTACCTGCCAGAGGGTGGGAAAGCCGAACCAGATCATACCTAAGGCTCCGTTGTACCCAGTGCCTGCGATCGGGCCTCCCTTCAGCAAAGTTATCATAGACATGGTAGGCCCTCTGCCTCCCACTAGTGCAGGTAACAGATTTTTACTAACCATCATGGATGTTTCCACTCGCTATCCGGACGCATACCCGATGAGAAATGGCAAGTCCCAGACTGTTGTGCGGAACCTGCTGTTGTATTGCTCGAGGTACGGGTACCCGCAGGAGATTCAACCGGACCAGGGCTCAAACTTCACGTCCAACCTCTTTAAGCAGACAATGCAGCAACATGGCATCAACACGGTTGTCTCTTCAGCTTATCACCCAGAGAGTCAAGGGGTGTTGGAGAGATGGCATTCCCACGTTGAAGAGCATGTTGCTGTGCTACTGTATGGAGAATGGGAAGGATTGGGACCTGGGGTTGCCGTATGATTTGTTTACTGCACGAGAGGTACCCGGTGAGAGTTTAGGGTTCAGCCCCAACGAGTTGGTTTTCGGGCATCATGTCAGAGGTCCTCTTAGCATGGTGCAGGAGATCTGGGAAGGGACTGTGCAGCCATGTTCTCTGTTGAAGTATGTCCTCGAGAGTCGAGACAGGATGCTGAAAAGCCTAGAGTTGGTAGGGAGAAGCTTGGTGGGTACTCAGGCCTTGATGAAGGATCGGTACGACGTCAAAGCAAAGCTCAGGGAGTTTGTGGTTGGGCATTAGGTATTGGTCTTGTTGCCTCTAGCAGGCCATCCTCTGTCGGCCAAGTATGTCGGTCCTTACAAGGTGGTGAAAAAGTTATCCGACCTTGACTACCTTGTGGCTACTCCTGATAGGCGCAAGAAGAATCAGCTCTGTCATGTGAACCTGTTGAAAGAGTTTGTGAAGCACCCACCTGAGCAGCCTACTGTCCCTGTGTTGGTCTGCAGCGGCCAGGGTGGAGAAGGAGAGGGGGACAGTGAGGCACAGGTGGAGGACAGCTGGGATTGTCATGTCTCGGCGGATCAGTGGGCGGAGAATACGAGTCAGGTGACTGTAGAGGCGCTTGAGCACCTGCCTGAGCAACAGTGTGCAGCGATCCAGCACCTGTTCGATTCATACCCCTCTGTTTTCGCCGAGCACCCAGGCCTCGCAACTAAAGTTGAGCACGATGTAGACGTTGGAGACCATCCCCCCTTTAAATCAGTACCCTATCGTGTCCCTTCCATTAAGCTTCCGGCTCTCAAAGCGGAATTAGTTTACATGTTGGAGAGGGGGCTGATAGAGAAGGGGGCGGTGGTATGAACATCTCTCGTTACACTGCAGCAAAACCAGACGGCAAGGTTAGGTTTGCATTGACTTCAGACGGTTGAACGGTTTAACCCCCACCAATGCCTATCCTCTTCCCCGCGTGGATGACAGCGTTGACAAGATCGGGCGTGCACGCTATCTGACCCAGGTAGACCTTGTCAAAGGCTACTGGCAGGTGCCGTTGTCGGAGCGGGCGAAGTTGGTGTGTGGGTTTGTGGTGGATGGGGCTACTTACCGTTGCAACGTAATGCCGTACGGATTGAAGAATGCACCTGCCACGTTTCAAAGCCTGATGAACGAGTTAGTGGCGGAGATCCCTAACTGCACTGTTTATCTAGATGATGTAATCATATTCGATGATGATTTTGACAGTCATTGCGAGCACATCGGAGCATTGTTCAGGAAGCTGAGTGAGGCTAGTTTGGTGGTCAATCTGGGCAAATGTGATTTTGTCCGGGCTACTGTGCAGTACTTAGGTTTTGTGGTAGGGTTAAGCCAGGTGTGCCCCCCCCCCCCCCCCCCAAACTAAGATACAATGTTACGATCCAGGTTCTGCAAGACACGGGGTTCTTCATCATTGGACTAGATAAGGCTAAATGCAACAACGGTAACACTAGTTCCAACCCCTGCCTTAACCACTGGAAAACAAAACACCTATACCGCCCTGAGTCGTGCCTGGACAACGAGGTATCCTATGACTCAGTAAAAGGTGCACACTATAGGCTGATGATCACTGAAGCAGCCCATACTCATACAACATTCGATTACTTTATTAAAGTATACAAGGAAAAAGATAGATAGCGTAATTAAATCGCAGCAACGATTTAATAGCAAACTAGAAGAAGGATAATTAACGTTTCGTTAAATAATCAGTAAACTGTCACTCCTGTCTGAAAGAAAGTGAAACAAAGAAAGTCTAAAGCATCATGCCGGAATCTTCTGCAAAAGTCAGATGCAACTAAGAAGTACGTATCGGATTCTGAACTGTGTATTATTACTGATGGAACATATATAGTGTAGGGACATACGGTGTTATCTGGCACAGGTGTAATTATAAAACAGTCGGCAGTCTAAACTCTAACCACAAAAAGATGTGCTTTCTCCCACCAAGCACAAGCCTGCTCTGGTTGGGTCTCTCAGCAACAATCACGACTTACTATAAACATAAGGAACAATAATGCTGCACACATATACACAATGAGATTATAAACCCTAATCGGGGGTCTGCCAGGTGGACGAAGTATAGCAGGGAGTCGTAGGCTAGGCTACCTGGGCCGAGCCACCTGCTCGGTAGCCTAGTGTCGTTCTCAAGTCTGTGCGCCTAGTTACACTAAATGACGGGGTGCTCTCTTGAGAGATCCAGGTCTCGTGTACCTGGTTCTCTCCTGGCGACCCTCCTAAGTCAAAAGCTAACGAGCTAGCACAGTGCTGGGTGGACAAGGCAAACGTCCTCACGCCAACACAGTGCTAGGCTCTAAGGTACACAGACAAGAAAATTACCTAGGCCTCCGCAGGTATCCGGTACAGTTGCATAGGCTCAACGAAGTCTATGCTCATAGGAAACTGCAACCTGATAGTCTCTCCCCAGTCTAGCATCGACTAACCTGGCAGACACCCAAGAAAATAAGGTTGGGGCAACACGATGAGTATGTCAAACCTCCCCATGCCAAAATGGATAACCCTCTGATCCAAAATGCCTAACTACGTACATATAATATCTCTGAGAGCTCGCTGTATAATACAGTGACGGATATATGAAATCAACGTCAAGGGGAAGGGCAGTTAATTAATAGTAGGATATACAGAGAGAAGAAGGTAAGCAGTGGTAGAGACAGTTCGCAATAGGGGGGTGAGGTGGGCTGATAGATTGCAAAAGGATGTTAGCGTCACAGCACTAAGAGGAGCTCTGAGGGAGACACAAGAACAGGAGCCCGCACCACCGTCCCAGGACCGCGGCCGCCAATCACAGACAACTACGTCACCAGGCCGCAGGGCTGCAGAAAAGCGCGCGAGCGGAAAACGCGCGAGCGGGAGGGAGACAACACAAACCTACGCACGCACATATTACCACCACGCCCTCGCTATTCTCTCTCTCCCTCCACAATGCATCTTATATTCTACTAACGATATAAAATACTTCCCGTTGTCACAGACGAAAGTAAAGGACACCACGGGACTGTCTGTAACAACACGAACACTATGAAAAAAAGAACAACATTCTCTGATAACTGTAGCCCATTTCACTGCCTGGGGAGAGGGGAGAAGAGGATAGGGAGCCAGCTGCCGCCCCCTCGTGGTCGCTGGGGAGCATACGTGCGTCACCCCCCCCCCCCCCCCCCCAAGATATTAGACACTTAACATTAGGCAAGTTCTGATATCTGAAATCGGCACACGTCGCCTAACCTCCCCACCCCAGCACAATAATACAGCATATAGGTTTCACAAAAAAAACATACTTATAAAATTAAACAAACTTACATATTTAAGACCTCAACACAATAGCAAAACTTAAAATTGTTACGCTCCGAAAGCGAGTTCTACGAAACTCATCCCACTAATAGCTAGTGCTTCAGCTGTAACAAAACATACTTAAATTTACTATAACAGAAAGAGTTTTTTTTATGTTGATTTTTATTTTATTTTATTTTTTTTCGGCTTTAAATATATGTAGCCTATTATTCTCCACGCTCAACACACACTGACTGAACGGCGAGGGTTCTCCTGCAAACAAACCCTCCCGTGACAAACAATCAGCCAAAACATTATCAGTGCCCTTAGCATGCCACACATCCAACTTGTGTCCCGGCAGCAAAACAACACCTGGCACTGATATACTGCCCAGTTCATCACAAGACTGGCATTTCTCTTCGCTCTTTCCGGCAACGGGGCCTGCCAATAACCTTTCACTAGTTCTACCTTCGTGATAGGCGATGCAGCCCCGAGGCAGTCTATGGTGTCGTCAACTCTCAATAAGGTATAGGCGTCTGTCAGGGATAATGCACACACACTCTCGCAATCAACACACTCACTGATCTTGCCACTTAACACAGGTTGCAAAGTTACAGGCAACGACCACTCACGACATTCCTTATCCCTCAGACCCTTGGGCAATGGATAGGTGTCTGTCAGGGATAATGCACACACACTGATCTTGCCACTCAACTCAGGTTGCAAACTCATTGGCAACGACCACTCACAATCCTTTATCCCTCAGACCCTTTTTCCACATGTCGTCTAGCTCTGTTTTCACGACAGGCTTTTTAGCAGGATTTATACGGTAGGGAATTAAACTGAGCCTCGCACTCTATCCAGCCTCCATGTCGGATTCTACCCCGTACATCAAGCCTGGAGAAGCAACAAACATGCGGATGCACTGCCACAGCCTAGTAAACAACTTATCTCGCAGAACAAGATGCCTAGTGCCCTCCCACAACCCAGCCGAGACCTCAGCTTCTAACCTGTAGTCTCCCTCCTTCTCCACCTTCGTCCCAAGAACAGCCAGGTCATGAGAGGGACAATCAGTACCACCTGTGCAGTCACCCCCATAGTTCATTATTGCTAAGGCATCCCCGCCGATACCGTACATGCGCACCCCCGCATTCCTTATGACTATATCTGCCTGCGCAGCATCACCGCTTTTAGCGACATGGCCAGATACAGTCGGTCTATGGTAGTGCTGTTGCATTCGACTAGAGCAGCATTGGGAGGCTATGCGACGACCGGGCACTTCTATGCCACAGCCAACCTCACCAATCTGCTCAAAGTCCTCCTTTTAACCACCACCCTTGGCAGCCATGGGTCGACCTTGACCTGACAACCATTTCCAAGCCTCGTCGCCCACCTTGAACCACCGAAACGAGGCTAACGGTCATTCAAAATTCATGTGACCTGCCCGCGGAACATCTTGCACCGCCCGAGTTGTGAGGCTCAGGGGCTCGGCACGACCAGTGGGGTATGAACCGAGCTGGTGCTGGAGCGCTGCACACTGCTGCTCAGGCAGGTGCTCTAGCGCTTCCACAGCCACCAGACTCGTGTCCCCCGCCCACTGCTCCGCCGAGACATGACAATCCCTACTCTCCTCCACCTGTGCCCTACTGCCCCCCTCTCCTTCTCCACCTTGGCCGCTGCAGACCAACGCAGGGACAGTAGGCTGCTCAGGTGGTTGCCTCACAAACTCTTCCAACAGGTTCACATGACATGTTTCCCCGTCCTCGTGTTTGATAGCCCCGTTCCCACAACTCTCCTCCAACTGGGAACTACTAAGTCGCGGAGTGCCATCACGCCCAACCATGTCACTAGGGGTGACAGGTTCTAGGCCCACTCCGGAGCTTACATCTGGGTCAAGTACTAAGCCGCTAAGGAGAGCCGCTGGAGCAAAACTCACAAAACTCCCAGCTTCAGCTTGCTCCTTCCAACCGTTCCTCCGCTGGTCTGAAGACTGAGACAATGGATGTGACTGAACTGACGCGCGAGAACAGGTGACTGCACAGGCCATCTGTTTAAGCTGACACCTCTCGACCAACTCCCGATTCTCCCTATTAACGTCGGCCGCCCTCTCGGCAACAACTAAGGGTGGAACCTCCTAAGTGAGCACCGCAAAGTCGTTGCCCAGAAGGAGGTCGACGCCCTCAACTGGCAAGCTCTCTACGATCCCAACATCAAGTTCACGACACACACCATCCACCTCCAGCTCCAACCTAATCAACGGGTATGACCTGGTAGCATTGATCCCCTGTACCACAACAACCCGAGCCACGTTTATAGGTTTGCCTGTGAAATTTTTAAGAAGTGTCTGTGATGCCCCAGTGTCACGCAACAATTTGACCTGATGTTTAGTATTCCCCCAGATCACAAGCCCGCGCCTTCGATGGCTGCAAAAAGTGTCTTGAACAGGTGTCGAGCCCTCCAAACCCTTCTTCACAGGCTGTGTCCCCGCAACTGACGACCTACCCTGGGCAGACGCAGAAGAGCTCAGAGACACCCCCATGTTGCGAACCAAAGACACAGGCTTAGCAGGAATCTTACTCGGATATGTACGTGCAAAGTGACCTACCTTCTGACATTTAAAACATTTCACTTCACCACTAGACTTCCCCCCTTGAGGTGGTGAGGAAGGGCCCTGCCCTTTTGAAAACGGGACGGTTTTGTGTTTGTAGTTATAATGGGTATCATTGCTCTTACTTTTTACAGTGTTATTTTGTGCTTCATTGACTTTGGGGGGTGGAGTGTTATGCCCCTTGTTACCTGTCTCACTTCGATGAGCAGACCCGCACCCACGAATCAAAGAAAGCCGGAGGTCAGCAAGCTTAGCTGCCTCCTCTACGGTCTTAGGGCATTTTTCCTTCAGGTTTAATGTCAGGTCGCTGCCTGTGCACCGGAAGAACTGCTCCAACAAAAATAACTGCTTAACCTGATCAACTGTTGTCGCATTCTCAGACCGGAGCCAGTTCCCCATAGTGTCAGTCAGTTCCCGGGCATGTTCAAGGAAAGAGCTCTCCTTGCTCTTTACAACGCCCCAAAATTTCAACCTGTAGGTTTCTGGTTGCAACTCATAGGCCCGGAGCACAGCCTCCTTCAACACCACATAGTTAGTACAGTCCTCCAATGACAGCGAGTCATATGCCTTGAGACCTTTCCCAACAAGCTTTGATGATACAAGGGCTGCCCATTTAATCTCCGGCCACTCATGCTCCCGACACTTCTTCTCAAACCGTGCAAAAAACTCAGTCACACCAGACTCATCGAACACAGGGACTAATTTAATCAAGTGCGATAAAGACTCAGACCCACGATTCCCAGAATCGAGATGCCGCTCTGTTGTCTCCACCCTAGATTTCTCAACATCCATCTCAGCACAGTACCTAGTTGCTTCAACCTGCAACTCTGCCTCACGGCATGCTGTCCTCTCCTCAGCCTGAACTTTAGCCATCTTGGCCTGAATCTTAGACATCTCCGCCCTCTCCTCAGCCTGAACCTTAGCCATCTCGGCCTGAATCTTAGCCATCTCAACTTCACGCTGGATCTTATCCAACTCCAGTTGCAACAACATATCAGCAGTCAAACCCTGAGGGGGAGGAGCAATTATAGGAGAACCCCCCAGTGGCTCACCCAGGGGCAAACCACGCTGCCAGCGACTATCAGATTGCGGAAGCGTGCCAAGGTCTGGTAACCTAGGGGGCGCGATAGGAGTAGAGTGGAAGGGAGACTTGGATAAAGGCTCCCAAGCCCCCGCTCCACCCTGCAACCCACTGCCACCACCCAACACACAAGCCACCAGCTCACTCTTAGACATGCTGCCAAAGCCGACACGCCCCAGGACCGTGGCCAAACAACGCAGACCATAGCAATCAATCCCCTCCAACCGACTCGACTCGCTGTTACTGGTATCTCCACAAACTTCCTCGCATCAGCCTCACAATTAATAATTCTGATGTCATCATTAAATTCCTGCTGCTGCTCAACACCCGTAGGCTGTACTGTCTGATTATCCCCGTTAACTGAGCTGTTGCTAGACATGGTGTATACTGAGAAGTGTGCAAGTTTATAAAAAAAAAAAAAAGTATCTATAATCTCTTATGCAAGCACCTATTATACTTCTTGCCAAAAAAAATCTGTGTCCACTGTATTCCTCAATAAAATAAAAATTACCACTATACTCCCACAGTATTTCTTAAGTTCACAAAATCCTAAGCAAGGTCGCCATTTGTTATGAGCCAGGTTCTGCAAGACACGGGGCTCTTCATCATTGGACTAGATAAGGCTAAATGCAACAACGGTAACACTAGTTCCAACCCCTGCCTTAACCACTGGAAAACAAAACACCTATACCGCCCTGAGTCGTGCCTGGACAACGAGGTATCCTATGACTCGGTAAAAGGTGCACACTATAGGCTGATGATCACTGAAGCAGCCTATACTCATACAACATACGATTACTTTATTAAAGTATACAAGGAAAAAGATAGATAGCGTAATTAAATCGCAGCAACGATTTAATAGCAAACTAGAAGAAGGATAATTAACGTTACGTTAAATAATCAGTAAACTGTCACTCCTGTCTGAAAGAAAGTGAAACAAAGAAAGTCCTAAAGCATCATGCCGGAATCTTCTGCAAAAGTCAGATGCAACTAAGAAGTACGTATCGGATTCTGAACTGTGTATTATTACTGAGGGAACATATATAGTGTAGGGATATACGGTGTTATCTGGCACAGGTGTAATTATTAAACAAGTCGGCAGTCTAAACTCTAACCACAAAAAGATGTGCTTTCTCCCACCAAGCACAAGCCTGCTCTGGGTGGGTCTCTCAGCAACAATCACTACTTACTATAAACATAAGGAACAATAATGCTGCACACATATACACAATGAGATTATAAACCCTAATCGGGGGTCTGCCAGGTGGACGAAGTCTAGCAGGGGAGTCGTATGCTAGGCTACCTGGGCCGAGCCACCTGCTCGGTAGCCTAGTGTCGTTCTCAAGTCTGTGCGCCTAGTTACATTAAATGACGGGGTGCTCTCTTGAGAGATCCAGGTCTCGTGTACCTGGTTCTCTCCTGGCGACCCTCCTAAGTCAAAAGCTAACGAGCTAGCACAGTGCTGGGTGGACAAGGCAAACGCCCTCACGCCAACACAGTGCTAGGCTCTAAGGTACACAGACAAGAAAATTACCTAGGCCTCCGCAGGTATCCGGTACAGTTGCATAGGCTCAACGAAGTCTATGCTCATAGGAAACTGCAACCTGATAGCCTCTCCCCAGTCTAGCATCAACTAACCTGGCAGACACCCAAGAAAATAAGGTTGGGGCAACACGATGAGTATGTCAAACCTCCCCAAGCCAAAATGGATAACCCTCTGATCCAAGAACAGGAGCCCGCACCACCGTCCCAGGACCGCGGCCGCCAATCACAGACGACTACGTCACCAGGCCGCAGGGCTGCAGAAAAGCGCACGAGCGGGAAAACGCACGAGCGGGAGGGAGGCAACACATACCTACGCACGCACATATTACCACCACGCCCTCTCTATTCTCTCTCTCCCTCCACAATGCATCTTATATTCTACTAACGATATAAAATACTTCCCGTTGTCACAGACGAAAGTAAAGGCCACCACGGGAATGTCTGTAACAACACGAACACTATGAAAGAAAGAACAACATTCTCTGATAACTGTAGCCAATTTCACTGCCTGGGGAGAGGGGAGAAGAGGATAGGGAGCCAGCTGCCGCCCCCTTGTGGTCGCTGGGGAGCTGACGTGCGTCACAACAAGCTATGAACCAGTTCCCCAGGCCGACCACCAAGTGACAAATCATGAGGTTCATGGGCATGATCGGATATTATCGGAGATTTATCCGCGGCTACTCCTCGGTGCTGGGTCCTTTGACTGACCTACTTGCAAAGACTAAGAAGTTTGTGTGGGCACCTGAGTGTGAGAAAGCATTCTCCCTGGTGAAGCATCTCCTGTGTACTCACCCCATACTCAGGGCCCCAGACTTCTCGCGACCTTTTCAGCTAGCGACAGATGCTAGCGGTGTAGGGGCTGGGGCCCTCTTGTTGCAAACAGACACCGAGGGCGTGGAACACCCAGTAAGCTTCTTCTCGAAGAAATTCAACTTGGCACAAAAGAATTACTCAGTAGTCGAGAAGGAGCTTCTGGCCATTGTGCTGGCGCTCAGGCACTTTGAGGTGTATGTTCCCGCCTATGGCCCAGTCGTGGTGATCTACACTGACCACCACCCTTTGAAGTTCTTAAATCAGTTCCACAACCGGAATATGAGGCTAACCCGATGGTCCTTAATGTTGCAGGAGTATAACTTAGACATCAGACATATTGCCGGTTGTGACAACGTGATAGCCGACTGTCTGTCAAGGGTGAAGGACCCAGGGTAGCTCACCACAGGTGTGTTGGTTTGAGTTTGGAGGAAAATTAGGCTTGCCCCTGTAGCTGCAAAGCCGCCAAAAACACTATTAAAATAATTTAAAAAAAAAAAACTTACATAAAATCTTGTTTCTTTTGATAGTATAAAGTGTGCAGTATGTTACAGCAAGAATCTAAGACATTCCGAGTTTTGTACTTAGTATGCTAGGCTTTGGGAAGCTTGCTCATTGAGCGTAACATTGTTGAAGTGATAATATTATTTTGGGGAAGTGTGTATTTATTTTTATTTTTTTCAATAATAATGTGTTTTAAGTTTGTGATTGTGCCTTGTTTTTCACAACTTGGGGAGTAGCCGGGTGATGCGGGGTTTGTTAGCATTCTGTCTGGTCAGATGTGGCGTTTATCTGAGGTTAAAACGTCCCACATCTTTGGCGGAGTGTTACGCTAGCCAGCTGTTCAGAATGCTCTTGTACTCGCTAGCGCTCGCCAGGGCAGTGAAATGGGCTATGATAGTCATAGAGCGACCCTCTTTCTTTCATAGTGTTTAAGTTGTCACAGACAGTTTAGTGTTTGCCTTTATTCTTGTCTGTGACACCAAGAAGTATTTTATATCATTGATAGTGTTATAAGATACGCAGTGTGTTAGTTGCAATGAGAGAGATAAGGGGGAGCGAGGTGTAGTGCGTGTGTGCGCGCTCCCTTCCCGGCCGGCCCGCTTGTTGGTGAGTGGCTGAACAGGGTCACGTGGGCTTTGTGTCCCTGTTACGTAGTGGCCTGTGGTTGGTTGCAGCTCTCCTAGCCCAGTGGACGGGCTCCTACCCTCCTGACTCCCTCAGAGCACGGCGCCATGAGGATGCGTCTACATCCCTTTGCATTCTGTTCCCCAATAACCACCTATACTACTGTTTCTCTCTCTGAACTTCTTCTTTTCCATACTTCTATGCTTTGCAGTCAATTTCCCATCCCTTCTGGCCCCTCGCAAGCGCCATTCACTGTCCGCCAGTCGTATTACAATCTCCTGCTCTCAGATATTATTATGTACTAGCTTAGCAAGGTTTAGAGTCATAGATTTCATACTGTAGGGTGCTTTTCAATATTGCTTGTTCTCCTCCATTATTTAATGCTAGACTGTGGTGGGTATCTGTTGTCGTTGTCAGTGTTGTGTATACGGCTCGCTACAGCCTATACGACTTCGACGGTGCTGGGTAGCCTGGTGGCCAGCCATTTGGGATATTTCCTTTGCGAGTGTAGCATTGTGCTGGCAGAAGGCTTTTGCCTACTCCTGCCAGTATATTGCTAGCTCTTTGCTTGACTTCTTGGGGAGCGTCAGGGCAAGACCAGGTACGAGAGACCTGGACTTACCAAGAGAGCCTCCCGCTCATTAACGTAAGATAGGGAGATATCCTTAAGGGTGGCACTAGGCTAGGAGCATCCTTGGCTCTACCTAGTTTCCCATACCCTGATACCACAGCTAGACTTTATTAATAGAGAAGACAATGCATACTTATTAACTCTTATCACGTGTGCTTTAGTATTATTCACGGTATTGTTTAGCCTAGGTTGTTGCGCAGGGCACAACCGTTGGTGGCTGTTACTTTATTTAAGGAAGTACTGTTTTTGAGTTGCTGTTATTATTACTGTCACAGAGTTGTTGCATTCTCGTGTTTTTCATTACAGATGTCCTGCTTTTTGGTGTATTTAAGATACACGTTCCATGTCCTGCCTCTTGCATTATTACAGTTCTATATTCTACGAGCATCTTAGAGCATCAGACGTTTGCCGAAGCTTCCAGGTCTGTTTGCTGTAGGACTAGACTTCAAGTGCTTTCATATAGCATTGAAGGGTTTTAATGTTGAGTTCAGACCAACATTAAACATAACGTAAGCATCTAATCTTTTATTAAATCTTGTCATAGTTTATTTAAGCTTTGTTAATACTATAATACTAAAGAGCATTTTATTAACGTAATTATGTCTTGTTGTTTGCAGGCTTTGCCATTGCTGGAAAGCCTTAGTAGAGTACACTTATCCCTTGTTAATTGATACCCCGTTATCTAGTATATTAACTCTAGAGGGGTTATGTGTTTTGTTCACCGGCTTAATAGTTCAAGGGTTTGGAATTTGTGTACCGTTGTTGCATACTTAGCCTATATTGTAGTCCAATACTAAGTGCCCTTGTGTATTCAGTTGTGCCGGTCGTAACAGGTGGTATGGGTGTTAAATTCGCTTGGTGGTAGTGGCGTGGAGTTTTCTTATTAATTTATATTAGAAACATTATGCCTCACAAAACAAAATATCTTCCTGTTCTACACTACGTATTCCCTACCAAACGTGGCCTGCTTTCACCCTTATACCATACATCAAATCATATATAGAAACAACTATCAATTCACAGTCGTCATTTGTATTTCAACCAAGTTCTACATTCTACATTAAATCAGTATTCCACATACGCCTCCATTTTCAGTATTATCTTATCTTCTTTACTCACATACTGCACACATTTATATTGTACACCCTAACCCAGCCACTAGACAATCCCAACTGAATACTACACAATGCTGCGTTTTTAGTACACAAACTATAGTATGCTTTCTTTATGCTAATAGGAAGATGGAGCTTTGGGTCTTAATTAGAGTATTGATATTTTAGATATAATTGTTTGATAACATTCCAAGATTGAGGGATTTTTTTTTGTTTTCTATGTGTGTGAGAGACAAAAGGCAGGACTGCTTGTAGTGAGTGCCTCCCCAGAGTTGAACGAGTGACAGGGCAAAAATCAAGGGACGTTCAACCCTAAATTGCTGGACACGCGGATTTTGAAGTAATCTAAGTCATAGGAAGAGGGAAACACTGATTTTAGGAGAAAGTTTCAGAGCTCAGCTGTCGAATAGAATAAAGATTGAAAATAACGTTTCACTCTTGGGTTAGAGAGTTGCACAGAGTAGGGGTGGGATTGTGTTGCAAGACGGGTGCTACGTGCTCTAAGAAGAGGGGGTGGTATACAACTGAGGGTGCTCTGAGGAATACTGATTATTGTAATAGCGGTAGAATAGTGACAGATGCAAAATTGCAGCGACGAGAGAGAGAGAGAATGCAGAGAATTGGTGAGTGGATGTGAGTTAATGAGACGGAAGGTTTTCTTTTATACTTTGACAAAAAGAGGTGGGTGAGAGGATCCATCCCACACATGTTAACAATACTCAATACATGGGCGCACTGTGCTCCTGTACAGAGCTAGAAGCTGCGCAGAGGTAAAGAACCCACAGAGGCAGTTGAGCACACCCCGCTTCTGGGAAGCTTTTTAGCAATAATGGTAATATGATCTTTCCAAGAGTGATCAGAAGAAAAGAGACCCCAAGAATATTAAGAGAAGATGACGGGATAATTTGTATGTTGTTAAAGAGTAGGTTGTAGTTTTCCGGAAGAGGGCGACGAGTAGAAAGATGGAGAAATTGAGTTTTGGACATATTGAAAATAACAAGGTTTTCTCTGCTCCAATTAGATACAGTAGAGAGATCAGAAGATAGGTGCTGTATGGCCTCCTTATGTGAGTATTTGAGTTCCTTTTGTGAATTCTGTTGTGGAAGGATAAGTGAATAGTGTAATGTAGAGTCGTCACCGTATGAGTGGATTGGACTGGAGGTGTAGTTGAGAAGGTTGTTAACCTCTCCACTGTGCAGCCCTATAGTATACAGGCATCCCTGTGCGGAGGTATGACGATTTGGGTGACCCTTGCAAATATCGATGAAAAGTACATCAATGTGTAGGGAATGTTCGCGCGCATCGAGCCATATATATTTGACCCCACAACAAAATTCTGGGGGTGGGTGGGGGGCCACCCCCCCCACCCGTAGTCCGGGGGCAGTCCGTAGTTAAAAAAAGTGGAGCGAATGGCATCGCGCGGCAAGATTTCCCGGGTGAATATTCACGCGCCCAGAGGGTAGGAGGAGAGGGAGGGGAGGGTGGGTCAGGGCGTAATTCCGCGTATTTATCCTATTTTGAGCACTGTTATGCTATGTAGAGTATAATTATGTACATATGTGTACGTATGTGTACGTATGTAGGCCACCCATAAACCAAGGAATATGCCGCATATAGACCAAAATAATATGCGACATATAAGCGAATTCTGAATGAGTTTAGAGGCGGGAACACAGGTAGAGAGTTTAGGCGGGAAGGTATGAAGAGTACAGGGTGTGCTGGCTGAAATATTATGTATATATATCATATTTTCAGCACTCTCATGCTATATAAAGTACGTGTACGTATGTAGGCCACCCATATACCAAGGAATATGCCGCATATAGACCAAATATGCGACATATAAGCAAATTCTGAATGAGTTTAGAGGCAGGAACACAGGTAGAGAGTTTAGGCGGGAAGGTATGAAGAGTACAGGGTGTGCTGGCTGAAATATTACGTATATATATCATATTTTCAGCACTCTCATGCTATATAAAGTACGTGTACGTATGTAGGCCACCCATATACCAAGGAATATGCCGGATATAGACCAAATATGCGACATATAAGCAAATTATGAGAGAGTTTACAGGCGGGAACGGAGGTTATGGGAGAGGTGTGGTTGGTGGGTGGGTGGGTGGACCGTGGGAGGGGTGGAGGGAGGGAAGTTGTGTCTGTGAGTCGCTGGCTAGCCAAGGTCAGCCAGCTGTATGTGCAATTATTGTTGTCCATGTCGCCATTGTTGCCTTGCCTTAGTCCTTTTCTTCCCTTTGGCAGGGGCAGGGCAGAAGGGGCCGGCAGGGGCAGCGTCGGCAGGGCCAGCAGAGGTCCTGGATGGCAATATTATGGTGGTTCCTGTCGCCTTTGTCGCCTTGCCCTTCGTCCCTTTCTTCCATTTGTCAGGGGCAGGGGCAGGGCAGTGGCAGGGGAAGAAGGGCCGGCAGGGGCGGCAAGGGCAGAGGCGGCACGGGCGGCTGGTGGTGGTGGTGGTGGTGGTGGCACGGTGGTAGTGGCAGAGGTAAAAGTTTTTTTACCCATGCCCTTCCTTGTCTTCCCAGTGGCCCCTGCAGGTCCTGCAGACCAAGGGCAGCCTCCTGCGTCGGTGGTAGTGGTGGCAGTGGTGGTGGTAGTGGTGGCAGTGGTGGTGGTAGTGGTGGTAGCAGTTGCCTGGGTGGTGTTGGCAGTGTCCCAGAAAGACAATGACTCTGTGCACTGCCCTTGCTTGCACGTGTTTTATGTGCTTTACGTGCAGGTTCATCGTCCTCGGACCTACTCGTGCCGTAGTAATGGTAGCTAGGGTCTTTGGCAGCCACTCTCTGCCTTCCACGGCCGCTGACACCACCAGAAGGAGGGCTGGTTGTGTCATCAGGGCAAGAGTGTGAGGGTGGTGTAGGCTCCAATGCGTGTGTACGTGCGTGCGTGTGTACCGCTTGCCTGTGTGCGGGCCGAGCGTGTAGGGTGGTGGTATCGAGAGGTGCCAAGTCGTACTACACCTGCACCAATTTGTAGCCGCCTGGCTGTAAACCCGCGGTTTTGGTACGCGTTTAAAAACCAGGATTATATAAGGGGTTCCGCAGTGCAGCGGTAAAACTCTTATTAGTGTTTCAGTACTTGCCGGGTTAATGAACAATAGGAAGTGTTACGACTGGGGTTCAAATATATCAGGGCTCTTATTCATTGGACTAGTAATGGCATAAATGTTACAACGGAAAGCGCTAGCTCCAACCTCTGAAGTATATTCCCAGTGAACAAAGAACACAAATACTCTACAGAGTTCTATATGCAATAATAGGCTATCAAACTCTCAATAAATGTGCGTCTACTCTAGGTTTAATGTTATGTGAAAACAGCCTATTACTACCTATAACCGAAGGTGCTTGGTTATGGTATGCAAAGTAAGGTGGTAAGAGAAGTTACAGCTTATGTTACTTTAATCAATAAATGTCAGGCACTCCTGCATGAAAGAAAGTGCACTAAAGTCCTTCAACACTAACAAGGAATCTTCTTTAAATGTTAGATGCTATAAAGATGCTCGTATCGGAAATGGAACCCAAAAAGGCAGGCAGTGGAACAATGCTCGTGCAGGCTATGCACCCAAAAAGGCAGAATATATAATGCCGTCGGAGCCAAGAATATCCTAAACACTACAACACTAATAATAATCGCCACGACAATGCAGTATTCCTATCAACAAAAAGAGCCTAAGTCGTTTGTGTCTCAATACATCAAACTAGGCTACGAAATGCTTGTGTAATCATAAATGGGTATGCATAAAAAGAGTAATTAGGTTAATATACTTAATGTCTACTGTGACTGATAAAGTCTAGCTAGAGTCAATGATACGAGATACTGGTGCGCATGGCATGCTGCATAGCCTAGTGCAAATCTCAAGTCTGTGCGTCAAATATTACGTTATAATGAAGGGTAGCTCTCTTGAGAAACCTTAATACCGAAGTATTAAGCGTTCTCCTGGCGTACCTCAAAGACAAACAATCGAGACTAGAACAGTGCAGAATGGTATAGGCAAAAAGCCCTCATTCGTGCATGCTCTACTCTCAATGGCACACAGACTAGAATTTACTCAATCAACTCCAGTTCTCAGGTATGTCGTGCCGCTTTTAACTGAAGCCAGCACTCATAGGAAACAATACCTAAAATATCAGACTCCTAGTCTAGCATTATCTAATCCAGCAGAACACTAATAATTATAGGAAGCGGCAATATGAAAGCCAACCAATGCTTCGTGATCCACTTATCTTAACAACTAACATACACAGGTTATATCAGACCTTAACACACAATACAACTGGCCAGCATGAAGCTGATTTTGCAGAG
>JBAKBP010016555.1:0-51395 GCA_037953745.1 Lithodes maja | reverse complement strand
ATATATATATATATAAAATAAATTAAATAAAAATATAAATAAAATGAAATAAATCAAATCAAATAAATAAATATATAAATAAAATAAAAATGTAATAATAATATAAATACTCGATTATGGGCCTTGGGCTTGCTAGGGACCTTGGGGCTGATCCGCTAGACACCCTGGGGAACAGGAATAAAAAAAAAAAAAATATATATATATATATATACCGGGTATATATATATATATATATATATATTATATATATATATATATACTGTATATATAAATAAAATAAATAAAAACTATAATAAATAAAAATATAATAATAAAACTATATAAATACTCGATTATGGGCCTTGGCCTTGCTCGGGACCTAGGGGGTGGTCCCATTGACACCCTGGGGAACAGGAACAATAACAAAAACAAATATATAAATGAAACAAAATTATAAATAAAATAAAATGATAGGCCTATAAATAAAATAAATAAAAACTATAATAAATAAAAATATATATAAAATAACTATATAAATACTCGATTATGGGCCCTGCCCTTGCTCTGGACCTAGGGGGTGGTCCCATTGACACCCTGGGGAACAGGAACAATATCAAAAACAAATATATAAATGAAACAAAATTATAAATAAAATAAAATGATAGGCCTATAAATAAAATAAATAAAAACTATAATAAATAAAAATATATATAAAATAACTATAAATACTCGATTATGGGCCCTGCCCTTGCTCTGTACCTAGGGGGTGGTCCCATTGACACCCTGGGGAACAGGAACAATAACAAAAACAAATATATAAATGAAACAAAATTATAAATAAAATAAAATGATAGGCCTATAAATAAAATAAATAAAAACTATAATAAATAAAAATATATATAAAATAACTATATAAATACTCGATTATGGGCCCTGCCCTTGCTCTGGACCTAGGGGGTGGTCCCATTGACACCCTGGGGAACAGGAACAATAACAAAAACAAATATATAAATGAAACAAAATTATAAATAAAATAAAATGATAGGCCTATAAATAAAATAAATAAAAACTATAATAAATAAAAATATATATAACATAATTATATAAATACTCGATTATGGGCCCTGCCCTTGCTCTGGACCTAGGGGGTGGTCCCATTGACACCCTGGGGAACAGGAACAATAACAAAAACAAATATATAAATGAAACAAAATTATAAATAAAATAAAATGATAGGCCTATAACCATCTCCTCCACCACCACCACCACCACCACCATCTCCACCACCACCACCACCATCTCCACCACCACCACCACCCCGACCATCACCACCACCACCACCATCTCCACCACCACCACCATCATCTCCACCACCACCCCCACCACCCCCACCATCTCCACCACCACCACCACCCCCACCACCACCACCACCACCACCATCTCCACCACCACCACCACCATCTCCACCACCACCACCACCATCTCCACCACCACCATCTCCACCACCACCACCATCTCCACCACCATCTCCACCACCACCACCACCATCTCCACCACCCCGACCATCACCACCACCACCACCACCACCATCTCCACCACCACCACCACCATCTCCACCACCACCACCACCATCTCCACCACCACCACCACCACCACCACCACCATCACCACCATCTCCACCACCACCACCATCTCCACCACCACCACCACCACCACCATCTCCACCACCACCAAAAATGTTGACTGTACTTTCTCACACTGCTGAGATTCCACCATCTCCACCACCACCACCACCACCACCATCTCCACCACCACCACCATCTCCACCACCACCACCACCACCAAAAATGTTGACTGTACTTACTCACACTGCTGAGATTCCCTCGTTGCCACCAAGCCGTATATGTAGAGTGCTTTTTGCCCATAAAAAACTTACCTCCCAAGCACTTTCCACCAACAAATTATCGAGCAAAAATGCAAGCACTTTCCACCACTAAATTATCGAGCAAAAATGCACAGGGCTGAGGGAGCATGGCGACATATGCTCGACCAGTAATGAAAGTTTTTTCACTAAGAAACACTAATACAAGGTAAGATACACTACTTGAACAGATAAATAGCAATATAATTGACTGATATTTATATGAAAGTGTTCCACAAACAAGCAAAACGTTTGGCAAAAAGCATGGCCCCTCCCTCCACCACCTTGGTCACGTAGCCTACACCAGAGAATGCTCGACCAGTAATAAAAGTGTTTTCACTATAAACACTTATACAAGTAAAATACACTACTTCAAGTGATAAATAGCAATATAATTGACTCAATATGGTATGAAAGTGATCCACAAACAAGCGAAACCATGGCCCCTCGTGGAGCCCACCTTGGTCACGTACACCAGACTAGCAAAACACTTCACTAACATGGTTTTTATACCCTAAACAAGAATAACACAATAATCCATCGATAACCCAACGATATAGCACTTCGTTTGGGTTATATTAGGGCGGTAATATCAGCCAGGCTGGGCAAAATGGAGGCCCCTTGGTTTAAAGGGCCAGACACACCCACCTACTAGGCTGACTGATGGGAAGAAACTGACTCTCTCTACCACCGCGGGGCCCTCACAGGGACGCTAGGGGGTTGCTAGATTTTCCCACATGTACATCTAACTTATCGGACTTACCAGCCAAAAAACCGGCTCAATTGCGTCATAAACTTATTTTCTAGCAATATAATAAGTCCATATGACGCGATCGCGTCATATGTGTTTTTGGTTCACTCTGCCATATGACGCGATCGCGTCATATATGTCTGGGAGAGTTAATACCTGACTTTAGAAAAGCCAATTATGGTGGGTTAAGAAGAGCCCTATTAGCGGACCCTATGGTCAAAAAATTAAGTCGATCCAGGTGTCCAAATGAGTGTACCCCTTCTCAGGCACCTGTCATCTTAAGTCAGGAAGAGACGTCAACCTTGGTAGATACATACGATAATTTTATCAAGTCAGTATTCAATGCACAAAATAAATACATCCCCAAAAGAAAATTTAGATCAACACAGAACCAACCCAAATGGATGAATAATAGACTATTAGATCTTCTAGGACAAAAGAGAGGAATATATAGAAAAATTAGAAAAGGCGAAATTCACCTACTTGCTTACTATCAGAATCTATCAAGACAGGTAAAAAAGGATATTAGGAAAGAAAAAAGAAATTATGAAATTAAGGTTGCCAATGACTCAAAAAATAATCCTAAAGCTTTTTACCAACTATATAAATCCAAGGTTAGAGATGTAATTGGTCCCCTTAAAACTTCGACAGGAGAAATGACAGAAAATGATTTAGAAATGTGCAGTACATTAAATAGTCAATTTCTTTCCGTTTTCACTAATGAAAATTTGGCACAGTTTCCAGAAGTCCGTAAGGTATATAGCGATAGTATAGAAAATATGTTAAGTACGGTTACTATAAGTAGAAATGATGTGCTTAAGGAAATTGACAGACTGAAACCTCATAAATCGCCTGGTCCTGATGAGGTATATGCTAGAGTATTAAAAGAATGTAGGGATGAGTTAAGTTACCCATTAACATTTTTATTTAACCCGTACAGCCCCAGCGACGCGCCTGGCGCGTCGGCGATGTATGTAACGCACAGCCCCAGAGACGCGCCTGGCGCGTCACCCTAATTTCCCCTAATTGCGCCGACCGTAACCTCAGGTGTAGCCACGCAAGAGGGCTCAGATTTGTATGGGAACTGTGTACGTATCCCACGCAACCGTGCCGATGGTTGAAAACTCTCAAAGTCCACGTGCGTGCGCGCGAGCGCGCAATAACCTGTTTTTTTGGGATAATTGCCTTCAATTTTTTACTCTTATAAAATCCGTTTTCGGGGGCTCTGTAGGACCATTTTTTAAGCTTTTTGAGCGGTTTTTCGTGGTTTTTCCTTCATTCCTAACCCATTCGCTATTGTTTCTGGAATAAAACCATTTTTTGAAAACCGGCCGGGTTCTGGTGCGCAAACATTACAAAACTAGCCGGGGCTCCACGGGTTAACAAGTCGTTGGAGACAGGTATAGTTCCAGAAGCTTGGAAGCTTGCAAACGTAGTTCCGATCTTCAAAAAAGGTGACAAATCAATAGCATCCAATTACCGTCCCATTAGTCTTACATCAATCATAGGAAAGCTACTAGAGTCAATTATTGCTAGTAAAATTAGAAACCACTTAGATACATTTAATTTAATAAATTCTTCTCAGCATGGATTCACTCAGGGACGTTCTTGCCTTACTAATTTGCTTATTTTTTTCTCAGAGGTATATGAAGCAGTAGATAATGACAAGTCATATGATATAATATATTTAGATTTCAGTAAAGCTTTCGACAGAGTCCCCCATGAGAGATTGATGAGAAAGGTTGAGGCGCATGGAATAGGTGGGGCGTTGTTGGGATGGATTAGGTCATGGCTAATTGGTAGGAAGCAGAGAGTCAGCATAAATGGTACGAAGTCAGAATGGGGAGCAGTCAAAAGTGGTGTCCCCCAGGGATCTGTATTAGGTCCCCTGTTGTTTGTTATATACATAAATGACCTTGATTTAGGTATAACTAGTAGGATAAGTAAATTTGCAGACGATACCAAAATGGGGAGAACAATTGATTCAGATAGAGATATAGAGTGCCTCCAAAGGGATCTAGATACCTTACACGAATGGTCAGTAAATTGGCAGATGAAGTTTAACATTGACAAATGCAAGGTATTAAAGATAGGGAAGATGCATACAAATGTTAAATATAAACTAGCTAATGTGGAATTAGAAAACTCGAATTGTGAGAAAGATCTAGGTGTGTTTGTTAGCAATGATTTGAAGCCTAGACAACAGTGTATAAGCGTTCGAAACAAGGCAAACAAGATTCTCGGGTTCATCTCAAGGAGTGTGAGTAACAGAACTGCTGATGTTATCTTAAAACTTTACTTGTCATTAGTGAGACCCCATATGGATTATGCTGTTCAATTTTGGTGTCCTTATTACAGAATGGACATAGATTCATTGGAGAGAGTACAACGTAGAATGACAAAAATGATCCATAATATTAGAAATCTTCCGTATAAAGAAAGGTTGAAGAAATTAGGCTTACATTCGTTAGAGAGACGCAGAGTTAGAGGGGATATGATAGAGGTGTTCAAGTGGGTTAGTGGGATTAACAAAGGGGACATGACAAATGTACTAAAGCTCAGTGATAGCGAAAGAACTCGTACCAATGGTTTCAAATTAGATAAATTTCGTTTCAGAAAAGATATAGGCAAATATTGGTTTGGTAACAGAGTTGTAGATGGGTGGAATGGACTACCAAGTGCTATAGTGGGATTAAAAACGATAGGGAGCTTTAAGATAAAATTGGATAAGCATATGGACGAGAAGGGTTGGGTGTGAAGGGGGATCAGCAGGGTTGGGCCAATCAGCGCTCTGCAGACCCCCGTAATCCTGCGTTAATCTCTAACCGTTTTGGTAAGATGATCCTCAGGGTATTAGAGTGTTGAGCCTATAATTGGGCTTTGTAATTGGGATTGTGTGGGACAGGGATCTGCCTTGCTTAGGCCAATCGGCTTTCTGCAGACTCCCATTTTCTTATGTTCTTATGTTCTTCTTATATATATATATATATATATAGATATATAGTATATATTTTCTTCTTGAAATATACATTATGATATATTTTAACCATTCAATCCCATCTACAATTCCTGAACTACAAAATGGAATGCAGATAACATTATTTCCTATTTATTCAACATATTTACAGTATAATATATGTTTATGTAGAGGATATAAAGGGATATACATATCAACATAAATACACTTTTATTTTTACAATTGTATAAATATATCATACAACATACAGTATTACATCCTTTGATTAATTATTTTTCTTTTTAAGTTGTCCAAGTATATAATAATGATAAAATATATAATCATATAGCAGACTACACATGTATGTATACCCTACCTAATATATCGTCCACCCTCCTTCTGCCTCTATCACATTTGTCAGTCGAGTCTGCATACTATCAACTAGTTTGCTACATAGATCAGGAGTGCGCCTCAATCCCTCCCATACTTCTCGAGCTTTCCTTTCGACGGATTTTCTAGTTATCTCCTCTACCCCCCACTCATTCACCATTATCCCCCATAGGTTTTCTATGGGGTTGCAATCACATCATTTGGATGGCCAGTCAATCACGATGATCTGAGGGTGGCGAGCAAACCAATCTCTCACTGCTCGGCTGGTATGGATTGGGGATCTGTCCTGCACGAAATAGATAGGGTCCGGGTCAGGTATGGCATACATTCTAACTGAAGGCAAGAGTGAGGTGTCCAAGATGTTGATATACACTTCACTGTTCAAGTGACCTTCAATGGTCACCAACTCTCCTGGTCCGCCATACCACATCCAGCCGTGCAAGGACACATATATTCTTCCACTTCTTGTGCGTTCCGAGATATGTTCACGCTCATAACGGGTGTTTCGAGGTAGTCTCCAGCACACGCGTTCAGGCGATTTCACAGATGTAAAGGTTTTTTCATCACTGAATATAACCTTCCTCCAAAAATGTATACCATGATCAATATACTCTTGGGCGAATCTTACCCTTCCAAGTTCCTTCTCTATTTCTTTCAGTCAGAGTCTCCTTCACTGCTGGCACATAACAGTCTATGCCACCTTCCTTGATGTGGCTCCGTGTAGTGGAGGGATGACATGGCAGGTTCATTTGTCTTGTCAGAGCCTTAACACTCGATTTAGGGTGAGTGCTCACTTCCTCCAGTATCCTTCTATTATCTTCTTCTGAAAGAAATCTTGGACAACCCGACCTTGGTCTTGTCTGAACGTGGCCTTCACGCTCAAAACAATGTATCCAAGATTTGGCTGTATTTCGAGAGACGCCCATTTGACGCGCTGCAGCAGATATAGTTTGTCCCCCCTGATGCAAGCCAACTATCATAGCCCTCTGTGCTATCACCTCTGGTCTATTAGCCCATGTGCATGGCGTGTAACGTCGCCGACCACGTCCCCTTCCACCCATGTCTGAAACTACAAATATGTGTATTAATGTTAGCAGTTCATAATCATTTAGGTTAATTAGCATTATGATAATTAATAAGGATACATAAAGTGTAGAACAATTTAAAAACAAGGCAATCGGATGAAGCAGACTTTGCTCCCACCATACTGTACGAAACCGATACAAATTTGTGGGGGTTCTTTACGAATATCACTAATACTCTCATCAACATCACTATTACAGTCACCAATAGCATTACCATCATCACTACTTCTATCGGCATCATCAATACTATGATCACCATCATCACTAATACTGTCACCGTCATCACTAATACTGTCACCATCATCACTACTACGATCACCATCATCACTATTACTGTCACCATCACTTCTAAGAACACCATTATCACTACAATTAATGTTGCCATCACTACTACTGCCAGCATCATCACTACTACCACCATCACAACTACTACAATAATCACCATTAACCCCTTCTGTACCGACGTCGTGTTTTATATTTTATTCCAGCTATATTTAGATTATTTTGTGCTTATGAAGGATCTGTGACAGTACAAAGGGTTAAGTGAGATAGTTCGACGCCTGTTATTTCCTGGAGGCCCTTTTAAAACTGAATAGAATCGTCTAATCGTAACCAAAATAAAGTGGAAAGGATGTTGCCGGTAGAGAAGAGGTTAACATCAATACTGCGAGATGCATGTTCCTTCGGAAGACATGCACACAGTACACCATCTCAATATATCATCACCATCACAACTAGCCTACTACCACGATCACCACCCCCATCACTACTACTATCATAATAACCATCATCATCGCTACACACCATAATAATCACAACTATTACTACAATCTCTGTAAGCTCTCTCTTCGCCGCAATGTTGCATCTCTGTCGCTATTATATCGATACTACAATAATCAGCGTTCCTCAGAGCTCTTCCAGTATAGTATATCACTTCCTCTACGTAGAGTACGTAGCGCCCGTCTTGCAACACAATCCCACCCTACTCTGTGCAACTCTCCAAATCAAGAGGGAAACGATACTCCCAATCTTTCTTCTATTTAACAGCGGAGCTCTGGAACTTTCCCTGAATCCATCTTTCCCTCATCCTGCTTCAAACTCCGTGTGTCCAGATATCATGGCTAGAACATTCCTTGATTTTTTCAGTCACTCTTTCACCTCTGGGGGAGGCACTCGTCACAGGCAGTTTTGCCATTTGTCTCCCTCATCCACACAGAAAAAATAGAAATGTAATCACCACCACCATCAGTACTGCTACCATAATCACCATCATCACTGCAAATCATAACTACTCCCACCATCACTACTACCATAAGTACTATCATCATCACTTCAGATCATCACAACTACCACAATCATCACCATCACTACTACTACCATAATTGCCATCATCATTACTGCGTTCTGGTGCCCCTACAGGGCACACACTTATACACAGATATAAAAAAACACTTTTACATTACTACACCTCCCCTACGGGTGGGGGGGGGGGGGGGGGGGTGGGGGGGGGGGACATAATCACCACCATCACTATCATACCACAGTTCACCCGGAAGAAGATTGGTATCGAGTTTAGAGTTACTCCATCTACTTAAGTAATATACAGTATACATTATAGTATTAATCATGAAATTAAAGGATGTTAAGTAACTGTGAACTAAAGATAGACACACCATCATCATCACGTGTGTGATGTGTTTGCCACACACACAGACCGCGGTTACACAGAGACAGACATACAGATATGGTGATTAAAATAGTGTGCCACCCCTTAAGGGGCTTCGTAACAAACAAAAACTCCAGATTACCTTTAATTTGGTTAAGATACAAGTAACTATAGGTAGCGCCAACGAACTTTACTATAATCTTGATCCCTGAACTCTCTGTAACTCAAAAGTGCCTAGAACAAACTAGCTGTAAATATCCACACCTATTTCCTGGTGGACTCTTCCCAAATTATAAGAACATCAGCCCGATTGTTTGTATTAATTTCGAGTTATAAGTAGTTAAGGGGTCAATATTATTGCCAAGTTTGCTGGCGCTACCCATCACTGAACTCAAGATAGACACGGTCATCACTACTGCAGCGTGTGGGCCACACACCGGGAGACTCCACACATCCTCACCACTGTGATATATGAGAGACAGACATACAGGGTCTTTACAATACTACACCGGGGCGCCCCTAGGCAACGTAATCACCATCATTATCACTAATTTGCCCACCTTGATGCGAGCTAACCATAATAGCCCTCTATGTTATCACCTCTGGTCTATTAGCCCATGTGCGTGTGTATGTCATGTGTGTGGACAAACACACACACACACACACACACACGGTAATTACAATACATCATCATCTTTACGGGGAGCTACAAAGCTACAAAGAGAATATGTGAGTCAGATACAAGGGGAGATAGAAGGTCAGGAAGACCCCCATTGAGATGGAGAGACTGTGTAAGAAAGGCTTTGGATGATAGAGGAATGACTATAGATCAGGCAGGGGAAGTGGTGGTGGACAAGAGTGAATGGAGAATGCTTGTGAATAGTTGAGTGAACACGTGGTCATTTGGAGTAAGGGGTCGGGCGCAAGTTGGACTAGATAATAGTCCATCAGGCGCCTGGCCCGAGGAGACGATTAATATGAAGGGTGTGCCTGGAAGTGTGGTGGGAGGGCTTGTGGCTTTGGCTACGCTGCATGTCTGCCTGCCGAGATCGGAACCTCTCCGGGTGGTCAGGGGCCGGGGGAGTGCTGGAGCGACCTTGGTAACCCTGGTCTCTGGGTCTTCTCCTGGGTGACCTGGATGTGTGAGAGTTTGTGTTTTTTATCTGTGTTTATTTTTTTGTTTTATGATGTTTTTGTGTTTTCCCTGTTCTTGCTCTGTCTTGAGTCGGCTACCCCCAAAATGGGGATTGGGCCTGAGCATATAGATAGATAGATAGACAAAGCATATAAATAAATAAATTAAATAATTCATATATAAATAGTTTAATTATACATAAAAAATATATATATAAAACATCCAAATTACCTATAATTTAATTGAGGTTATTAGGTTATTAAGTGCGGGAGAGGGTACAATAGGGGAAGAGGGTTGTAGGAACGTTGAAAGCAGTAACAAGAAATAGGGTGGTCAGTATGGTGAAGAAGTCTTTGCATGACAGTGTGGTAATCCCGACACTGACTTACAGAAGCGAAGCATGGACGTTCAGGAAGAGACTGAGACCAAGAGTGAGAGCGGTGGAAATGAGTTACTTGAGAAGTGCGTGCGGAGTTACATGGAGGGATAGACAGACGAATGAGGAAGTAAGAAAGAGGTGTGGTGTGGAGGTATATGTGCTGGAAAATGTGAAAAGGAACAACTTGAGATGGTTCGGCCATATGGAACGTATGGAAAGCGAGAGATTAACTAAGAGGGTGTACGAGAGCGAGGTGGAAGAACAGAGAGGGAGAGGTGCACCGAAGCAGAGGTGGAAGGATGGAGTGAGGAAGTATATGAATGAAGGCGGTGTTGGTTGGGAGGGGCGTCGACTGACTAGGGACAAAGGTGCATGGAGCTGGTTCGTTCGTGGCCACCCCTTCGGGGATCACGGTGTCAGGCAATAGATAGATAGGTTACTCTGAAATCAAGATAGACATATCAGCACTGTGGTGTGCGCCACAGACTCTACCATCACTACTATGATGTGTGTGACCACCAAAGCACACCATCATCATCACAAATGTTAACATATAGACATACAGACACTGATCATACTACTGTGGCACCCCTACGGGGGGCCTACATAAAAACACATGGACGATGGAAAATAAATAAAAATGGGAAGAAAAGAAAATTGCCAAAAAAATACAGGGGGCTGTGAGAGATGTGAGAAACAAATATCTAACATCAGCGGGAACAAGGCAATCGGAGATGGCAGACTCCGCCCCTGCCGTGCTGTCTGAGACGGACACAAAATATGTTTGGGGGTCTTTAAGACAATCACTTCTATCATCACCCTCATCACTACTACTATCACCATCATCGCTACTACTACCCCCATCTATCATCACCATCATCACTACTACTACCATCATCTCAACTATACCATCACCACTTCCAAATTCACCATCACTACTACTATCACTAGTATCACTACTACTACCACAAGCATCACCACCACTACATTACTATTACCATACTCACAATCATCTTTAATACATGGATGTGTGTGGGCCGCACACATGCAGATCCTCACTACAGATTCAACCATCATCGTCACTGCTGTGAATCACAGCATCACTTATATAGTTACCATTATTACTACTACTATCACAATCATTCCTATTGCTATCACCATCACCACTACTGTCATTATCACCACTTCACTATCACCATCATCACTACTACTGTTAACATCATCACTGCTACTGTCACCATTGTTACTACCATCACCATCACTACTGGCAACATTTAGCACTACTACTCTTACTCACTATCATCACTACTACTGTCACCATTGTTACTACCATCACCATCACTACTGGCAACATTAGCACTACCAACTATCATCACTAATATTTTAACCATCATCACTACTACTATCAACATCCTCACTATTATCATCATCACCAGTACTATCACCACCATCACTACCATCATGAGTATTGCAATCCCCAACGTCACCAATACTGTCATCAACATCACTACAACTATGCCTATCAATACTACAACAAACACAACCACCATCATTACTACTATCACCATCATCCCTACTTACAGTATATCATCACTGCTACTATAGCTGTCACTATCAAAGTTATTTTCACAATTACCACCACTATGATTAGCCTACCGTAATAACCTTTATGAAAACCATCATGCTACTATAATCACCATAACTATCACTACTACACTCAGACACACTATCATCCTTACTACAGATCATCACCACCATGACAAATACTATCACAATTAACAACACCAGCACCAGCATTATCACACAATCATAATTGCTGCCACAGAATAATGTGTGTGCCCTGCACGGGCACACGCACGCACAAATGACACAGTAACTGCGTTTTTCTTTACCACCACTGATAAGCCATTGGGCTTTTGGCAGAAAATGCCAAAAATTATCAGTGATATCCGAGACATGTTTACATACAGTATTCTCATCGTCCAGCATATTACTGCTTCATATTCATCAGCCAACTTACAATAGCCCTATATAATATTTAATTATCACTAGAACAATACACTATACCATGTAGGAAGTCTTCTGGAGAAATATGGCAAATTTAGAAAATAATGCAAGATAAACTAAAGCACAAATGTATGCTAGAATTGCATTGACAAATCGCTAGATAGTCACCAGACACTAAAAACGTGTATGTCACTAGAAAACATATGTTGAAGAATCTAGAATAATCTTTAACAATCGGAACATCTAACAATTCCTTAACATTTATGTAAGCGTTCTTAGAATGACACTATTAAATCATGAAACAAAATTCCTCTTGCAAAAATGTGAGTCTTACCTTTTCGGGCACTGAAGTCGGAGTGAAGAAATGTCATAATGTGTAGTATCAAATCACTTCTGTCTTGATGTGGAAATCCAAATGAAGCTCCAAAAAGAAGACAAGAGTGTTATTTTGTAGCATGCCGATGCTCAATGCATACGTATGCAAATACCAAATAAAAGTTCAGTCATAGCTATTCACCATCTATCCTACCTAAAATCCACAGTTATATTTTATCAAATATTAAATACAAGGTAATAGGTAAGAAAATGCTTATCTAATTCCTGCTATAGAATCTCTCTCGCTCTCTCTTTCTCTCTCTCTCTCTGAAAATGTTGTCTCGGTTCTTAAGGGATACCAACAGATTTTTCATTTACTTTTGTAATTATTATTTGTATTGCTTCTACATTAGCACACATCTATTATTAACGTTAATCTTTAGTGCAAATTAATCAGAATCAATTAGATTAATAGTGTAACTGAATAGTTAGGGTCATAGGATTTATCCTGAATAATGTTGGCAGGCCTGAACTGTAATAAGTGTGGTGTTCCAGTAGTAGCAGAAGAGTTGGTAAAATGCTATATAATATATGGAGATCCATACTAATCTCAGCCTAATGTCAGAAAGGAATAAGGGTTAAACGAGACTCAAACTATGCAAGTACAGTATGTAGTTCGGGGGAGGAAAGGTGATAGTTTAGCAGTCGACACAGGAAAATCAGCTTTAGAACACCATGAATAGAGACGCATTTAGTATCAAAGTTTAAACATGTTTACCAGCTACTCTAAATATACCAATATAACTCATGAGGGAAATGCTTTACCACAAATGTTTGCCTCGATGTTAATTTATTGTTCAATATATATATATATATATATATATATATATATATATATCCGACGTGAGATATGTCTACCATTTGCTTACTGCTGCTTATTACAGTGATATAATATTATAAATTATGTTATCATATGTTATAATTATATACTGTATATACAGTATATATATATATATATATATATATATCTCATATATGTGTATATATATATATATATATATATATATATATATATATATATATATATATATATATTGTTACGATCCAGGTTCTCAAAGACACAGGGCTCTTCAACATTGGACTAGATAATGGCAAAATGCAACAACGGTAACACTAGATCCAACCCCTGCCTTAAACACTGGAAAACAAAACACCATTACCGCCCTGAGTCGTGCCTGGACAACGAGGTATCCTATGACTCGGTAACTGGTGCACACACACTAGGCTGACGCTCAATGAAACAGCCTATTCTCAAACAGTAAAAGATTACTCGATTATGTTACACAAAGAAAAGATAGTTAACGTGATTAATTAACGTTACGGTAGATACTCAAATAACTGGCACTCCTGTATTAAAGAAAGTGCAATGCTAGTCCTGCAACATCAACTGGAAACTTCTGAAATAAGTCTGATGCTGGGAAGATGTTCGTAAAGAATCTTGAACAATTATAATGCAGAATACGGGTCACAATAAATGCTAGGACATATAGTAATAATAGGCAGGCGAATAATAAAGACTGCGCAAAGGTAGTAATGCTCGACAACTAAAGAAATGCTTCGTGACACAACGCAACAGCCTACTAGGGTTGTGCAACTCAACAACAACCTCGGCTCAAAAGTGCAGTGAATAATAATGCTGCATACATATAATAATGGGGCTTATCTCTAACCAGTATCTGCTCATTTAATAAAGTCTAGCTGGGGTATCAAGGCAGGGCAACAATGGGCGAGCATGCGGCTCGTAGCCTAACGTTGTCCGAAGGTGGTATAATGAAGATTACGTTATATGACGGGGATGCTCTCTTGATAAATCTAGGTCTCTAGTACCTAGTTCTATCCTGGCGATCCCTCAGAAGTCAACACAAAGAGGCAGCACTATGTTGTGAGGGATAGGCTATGGCCCTCTCACACCACAGCGCTGTGCTCGCAAAGTAAACCCACCCGAAGACAACTTAGGCTCCCACAGTACCTGTCGATGTCGTGCAGGGCTTAGCTAACACTGCACACATCGGAGACAACGACACAGTAACCTTACCCCTAGTCTAGCTTTAGATAACCAAGCAGAATCACTCAACACCTTGCCAGGGAGACATATACCGGTCTACAACCTTCCCGAGAGAGGACACATACGGAAAAGTCCGTCTCTCCAAACCTCAATAAAGCCTAATACCTCCTTAACCTAATACATGGAAATCTATGAGAGCTTCGCGTACAATACGACTGGTCGACGGTGAACGTCTATGCTGAAACCAGAAGGGATGTTGAGTTTAATAAAGATTAGAGAATGAGAAAGGAGAAGTCGAGAGAGAGAAATAGTATGCAAAGTGGCGAGTATAGGGGACAGAATTGCAAAGGATGTAGGCGATACGCGTGTCAGGCAAGCTCTGAGCTGGTAAAGAACACGCGGCCGCGACAGGAAGGGACTAGTTGACCACCCGGCCGCCAACGCCGTCAGCGCCCAAGCGAGCCGCGTCATAGCTCACCCCGCTGCCAGGTGTACTCCCTCACCCTCTCTCGCTCGCCTCCCACACAAGCAACATTTATATTATAGCGAATATAAAATATAAGGTGCGGTCACAGACCAAAACAAAGACCATTTCTAGACTGTCTGTGGCAACACGACACTAATTACATAAAGCAGATCATTCTAGGACAACTGTAGCCCATCCCCCCATCCTGGCGAGCGCTAGCGAGCTGCAATGCCCCATGCAACCATTCTGCTAACGCCAGGAGGCGTCACACCCCCCCCAAGATATGGGACACTCAACCATGAGCCCATATCTGAACAGGCAGAATGTCGCTAGAATCTGCCCCTCCTAACCACTCTGCCACTCATGAAATGCAAGCTCAGTCTCCTCAAAAAAAATACAACAACATTTATATATAAAACAAATCTTATCACCCTTCCCAAATATAATACATTAATTTGTAACATTGTGCTCCCAGAGCGAGCTTTAAGAAGCACAGCCTACTGAGGGAAAATCATCTGCACTCAGTACTCGGCTACAATATTATCTTAAAATTAATTATCAAAAAGAAAGAGTTTTTATTTCATTTTTCATATTTTATTTTAATGTTGTTTTTGGCGGCTACTATAGATGTAGCCTAATTTTCTTCTAATCAAAGCCAACAACTCCTGCCCTGCGACCCTACGCTGATGATACACACGCGAGCCAACAAGCACCAGCGCAAAAATACACCGCGAGCCAAGACAGGAGGCTATACCAACATACTGTGGTAGCCTACCCCGGATCCTCCACCCGCGACAAACAGTCCGCAATCACATTCTCACAACCGGCAATATGGCGAATGTCTAAGTTGTACTCTTGCAACATGAGCGACCATCTGGTCAGCCTCATATTCCGGTTGTGGAATTGATTGAGGAATTTAAGCGTGTGGTGGTCGGTATACACTACCACGACTGGCCCATAGGCAGGAACATAGACCTCAAAGTGTCTGAGCGCTGTGACGTTGACCACTCCGTTAGAACCGCATGGCTTGTCCTACAGTGACTCACTAGGATCGCCAGGGCAGTGGATGGGGCTACAGTTTATGTATTAGAGTGTGCTTTATTTCATATGAAAGCTTGTGTCATGGGCAGTCCAGAAAGGCTCTTTGTTTTCGCACATGTCAAGGCTTTAAATATTTAATTGTAAAGTATATGTTTTATCATTAACTAGTAATGATGGGATCTGGGAGAGAGAGAGAGAGTAGAACGGAGTGAGAGGGGGCGCGCAGTGTTTTTTGTCCCGCTCGATGACGTCACGGCTGGCTGCCTCGCGGGGGTTGGTGGAGAGAGGCCCTTGCCATACTGCAAGCTTTGCTAGTGGTTAGATGACTTGTCACCGCTTTTTTCCCACGCGGCTCGAGCTGGTGCGAGTATATATACAGTTTCTCGCCACTCTCTCCCTCAGATCTGGTTTCTAGAACACACCCATCTTTTTTCCCTTGCTATCTGTCCCCGCTCCGTACCTGAGAATCTTTTCCTCTGCCTATCTCTCTCATTTTCCATATCTTTCACCACCTTTTATTAATATTATACCCCCTCTGGTTAACTCTGCAAAATCAGCTTCATGCTGGCCAGTTGTATTGTGTGTTAAGGTCTGATATAGCCTATGTATGTTAGTTGTTAAGATAAGTGGATCACAAAGCATTGGTTGGCTTTCATATTGCCGCTTCCTATAATTATTAGTGTTCTGCTGGATTAGATAATGCTAGACTAGGAGTCTGATATTATAGGTATTGTTTCCTATGAGTGCTGGCTTCAGTTAAAAGCGGCACGACATACCTGAGAACTGGAGTTGATTGAGTAAATTCTAGTCTGTGTGCCATTGAGAGTAGAGCATGCACGAATGAGGGTTTTTTGCCTATACCATTCTGCACTGTTCTAGTCTCGATTGTTTGTCTTTGAGGTACGCCAGGAGAACGCTTAATACTTCGGTATTAAGGTTTCTCAAGAGAGCTACCCTTCATTATAACGTAATATTTGACGCACAGACTTGAGATTTGCACTAGGCTATGCAGCATGCCATGCGCACCAGTATCTCGTATCATTGACTCTAGCTAGACTTTATCAGTCACAGTAGACATTAAGTATATTAACCTAATTACTCTTTTTATGCATACCCATTTATGATTACACAAGCATTTCGCAGCCTAGTTTGATGTATTGAGACACAAACGACTTAGGCTCTTTTTGTTGATAGGAATACGGTATTGTCGTGGCGATTATTATTAGTGTTGTAGTGTTTAGGATATTCTTGGCTCCGACGGCATTATATATTCTGCCTTTTTGTGTGCATAGCCTGCACGAGCATTGTTCCGCTGCCTGCCTTTTTGGGTTCCATTTCCGATACGAGCATCTTTATAGCATCTAACATTTAAAGAAGATTCCTTGTTTGTGTTGAAGGACTTTAGTGCACTTTCTTTCATGCAGGAGTGCCTGACATTTATTGATTAAAGTAACGTAAGCTGTAACTTCTCTTACCACCTTACTTTGCATTCCATAACCAAGCACCTTCGGTTATAGGTAGTAATAGGCTGTTTTCACATAACATTAAGCCTAGAGTAGACGCACATTTATTGAGAGTTTGATAGCCTATTATTGCATATAGAACTCTGTAGAGTATTTGTGTTCTTTGTTCACTGGGAATATACTTCAGAGGTTGGAGCTAGCGCTTTCCGTTGTAACATTTATGCCATTACTAGTCCAATGAATAAGAGCCCTGATATATTTGAACCCCAGTCGTAACAAATGGCGACCTTACCTAGGATTTGGTGAACCTACATTTATTAGCAGGGAACATTTATTGTTTTGGAGAATATTTTGCAGGGATCAGCAAGAATATTTTTTTTTTTGCAACATAGTATAGCCCTTGAGTATTTCCGAGAATTTTTGTGTGTATATCGAGGTATAAGAGTTTGGGGTGCTTCTTTTCTGAATATTGTGGTGAGAAATTTTTGTGAGCATCATGTCTTATACCGGATCAGAGGAGAATGGAGACACAGTACGTAATGTCGAGACTGAGGAACAGCAGTATGATGAAAGGGTTAATCGGGTGAACTGTGAGGAGGATGCTAGGATATTTTTGCAATGGCCTGTTACTGCCGAGCGGTTGGTGGGTATGGATCAGTACGGTCTTCAATGCCTGGCCACAGCTATCGGTCATGCGGTTACTAGCAGCATGACCAAGGATAACTTGATAACGTGTGTACTGGGCAGGGTGACTGGTGAGCGAGATGGGTTGAGTGCTCAGAGCCCTTCGGCCATGCTTCCCCTACACTCGACTCCCAGCCATCCCAGTAGTTTGCCGACCCCGGGTACGCTTCCGCAGTTGGGTGGTGACTGGCAGGGTGGGTTGCCCCTGGGGGGACCACCGGTAATTTCAAACATTGTAGCACCTTCACCTCCTCAAGGGTTATCTCCAGAATTATTGTTTAAGCTCGAATTAGCTAAGCTTCAGCATCAGCAGCAATTAGAATTAGCCAAGATAGAAGAGAGAGCCAAGCTGGCAAAAATCCAAGCTGATTTAGAGTCGACTAGGTACTGTGCCGACATGGACGTAGAGAAGTCGCGGGTAGAGGCAACGGGACAGCGACTTGGGGCTGGTAACCGTGCTCATGATCAATCTCTCTCGCACTTATTGAAGCTGGTTCCGGTGTTTGATGAGAGTGGTGTAACAGAATTTTTCACACGCTTTGAGAAGAAGTGCCAGGAACACCAGTGGCCAGAGAATAAATGGGCAGCACTTGTATCCTCTAGATTAATAGGCAAGGGTCTTAAAGCCTACGATGCGTTACCTTTGGAGTTATGTATTGTGTATGAGGATCTCAAGGAGGCTGTCCTGAGGGCTTACGAATTGCAACCAGAAACGTACCGTTTGAAGTTCCGGGGTGTAACTAAGGGAAGAGATAGCACCTTTTTGGAACACGCCCGGGACTTGTCCGATGCTATGGGAAACTGGCTCCGATCTGAGAAGGTCACAACATTTGATGAAATTAAGCAGTTAATGATGTTGGAGCAGTTCTTTAAGAGCACGGGCGGTGATCTAACTTTGAACTTAAAGCAGAAAAACCCAAGAACTCTAGTAGAAGCAGCAGAAATGGCTGATCTACGGCTGTCGTTGATTCGGGGTTGCGGGTCCTCACAGAAGTACGATGCAAGTGCTAGGGACCGTTATCCTCCCCCTCCCCGTAGCAACGACACATTTAAACAAAAGAGCAATGAAACTAAAACTGAATTCAAACCTAACACCACGTCGTATAAGAAAAGTCAGGGGCCTGTTACATCACAGTATAAGCCGAAACCGAAATTCATGTGTTTTAAGTGCCACAAGGAGGGTCATAAAGCAAATGAGTGCCCTAGTCGACCTCCTCCGGCATCCATGTCTTTTGCTCACGGCATTGGAGTGTTCAAGAGGACATCGGAGTTTGTTAGAGGCATTTCTTCCGAGGTAAATACACTGCCAGTGCAGAAGGATCCGGAAGGCTTATTCCCTGTCCGTGATGCCTTTAGTGACCACAGGGGACTCGGTTGTGTGGAGTGGGGGGGTAGAAGACATGAGGTGAGAATTTTGCGTGACACTGGGGCATCGCAAACACTGTTGAGAAATTTCACTGGTAAACCTGTCAATACGGCGCGGGTGGTTGTGGTTCAGGGAGTTAATGCAACAAGGTCATACCCGCTTGTAAGAATGAAGGTGGAAGTTGATGGTGTGACTCGGGACCTGGATGTAGGAATTGTGGAGAAGTTACCTGTTGGGGGCGTCGACCTCCTTCTCGGCAACGACTTTGCGGGACCTACTTCTGAGGCTCCACCCTTGGTCGTTGCCGAGAAGCCGGCCGACGTGAGTAGGGAGGAGCAGGAGTGGGTTGAGAAGTGTCCGGTGCAGCCTATGGCGTGTGTTGTCACCGGAGATCCTGCATCCAGGGAGTCACATTCTGGTCAACAATCTTTAGATCAGCGGAGGAAGGGTACCGAGAAGGGGTTGAAAGTTGATGCGGTTGAGAGTTTAGTATCAGCAGACATTCTCGGGGACTCATTATTAGGACCACATTTCGAGTCTAGAGAAGACCCATTAACTGTTCCTGAGAAGGCAGTGGATGGGCTTAAAAAGACGATGAGACAGCAACGGTACGCAGAGAGAGAGCAACGGGAGGCCAAATTTAATGTAGGAGGGGGGCATGAGTTGTTTCGCAAACACTTGGATAGGCTTGCTCCTTCGGACATTCGTAAGTTGCAATTGGAAGACCCGGAGGTTCTTGAATGTGGTACCGGTGCTGTCGAGTTGAAGGAGGACAGTGTTGCACAGTCGAGAGATGTAGCAACGAGGTACCCTGACGCGTACCCTATGAGAAATGGGTCAGCGAAGACGGTGGTCCGAGGCTTGCTAGTGTATTTTTCCCGGTATGGTTACCCGCAGGAGATTCATGTTGTTTTGTTTGCTGCACGGGAGGTACCTGGGGAAAGTTTGGGATTCAGCCCTAATGAGCTCGTCTTTGGACACCGTGTCAGAGGGCCTCTCCATATGGTTGAAGAAGTATGGGAGGGCGCAGAAAAACCTTGTTCTATGCTCAAGTGTGTCCTCAACAGTCGAGAACGGATGTTGCGCAGTCTGGAGTTGGCTGGCCGTAATTTGACTAGCTCTCAGGCCCTCAGGAAGGACAGGTACGACCTCAAGGTTGAACTCAGGGAGTTTCACGTGGGTCAGGAGGTGTTGATTCTACTGCCCCTTGTAGGTCACCCCTTATCTGCGAAGTACACTGGTCCTTATAGGGTGGTGGAGGAGCTATCTGACCTGGTTTACTTGGTAGCCACTCCAGACAGACGGAAGCGCAATCAGTTATGTCATGTTAATCCCATGAAGGAGTATGGGAGGCACCCCCCTGAGCCTCTCACTGTGCCTGTGATGACGTTTAGCAGTCAAGGTGGAGAAGGAGAATGGGACAGTCAAGCTCAGGTGGAGGATAACTGGAAGGATATGAAGTTCAAATGGGCGCCTGAGTGTGAGAAGGTGTTTAGAGAAGAAAAACACCTGTTGTGCACTCACCCGATCCTCAGGGCCCCTGACTTTAGCTTACCTTTCCAACTAGCAACGGAGGCTAGTGGTGTGGGGGCTGGTGCCGTCCTTGTGGAAAAGGACGATGATGGGCTGGAGCATCCTGTTAGTTTCTGCTCGGAGAAGTACAATTCGGCCCAGGGGAGCTGCTCTGTTGTCGAGGAGGAGCTGCTGGCAATTGTACTTGCTCTGAGGCATTTCGAGGTCTGTGTTCCAGCCTATGGTCCGGTCGTTGTAGTTTACCCAGATCATCACCCTCTCAAGTTCTTGGACCAGTTTCACAATCGGCATATGAGGCTGACCAGGTGGTCACTAAAGTTATTGGTATATAACCTGGACATACGCCATATTGCCGGTTGTGACAACGTGGTTGCAGATGGTCGTTCAAGGGTATATGATCGTGGGTAGATTGACACACGGGTAGCCTCCTGCTTTAGTTTGAATGGTATTTTGCGCTTGGTGCTTGTTGGCTCGCGGTTGTAGCCCAGCGTATTGGGTCGTAAAGCAGGAGTTGAGCGTTTGGTATAGAAGAAAAAACTAGGCTTGCCCCTATAGTGCAGCCGAAATAAACAAATTATAAACATACAAATCAAATAAAAACTCTTTCTTTGATAGTTGAAATTTTTTAGTATGTTATAGCAGTAATTCTGAGTTGCACTCCTCTCAGAATGCTGGGCTAGAGAAGCTCGCTCTTGAGGAGCATAACTACATATAATTTAACCTATTGTGTTGGGAGGGTTATAATTTTGAAAACAAAATTTGTTGAAGAACTGTGCCAGATATTTTACTGCCGCTGGGTGATGGAAAGTGAAGATACAGCATGGGTTCTAACCATCAGATTTTTGTGAGCCTTGGGGCCTCTGAGAAAAATCTTGGGGGGGGTGTGACGTTGACCACTCCGTTAGAACCGCATGGCTTGTCCTACAGTGACTCACTAGGATCGCCAGGGCAGTGGATGGGGCTACAGTTTATGTATTAGAGTGTGCTTTATTTCATATGAAAGCTCGTGTCATGGGCAGTCCAGAAAGGCTCTTTGTTTTCGCCCATGTCAAGGCTTTATATATTTAATTGTAAAGTATATGTTTTATCATTAACTAGTAATGATGGGATCTGGGAGAGAGAGAGAGAGTAGAATGGAGTGAGAGGGGGCGCGCAGTGTTTTTTGTCCCGCTCGATGACGTCACGGCTGGCTGCCTCGCGGGGGTTGGTGGAGAGAGGCCCTTGCCATGCTGCAAGCTTTGCTAGTGGTTAGATGACTTGTCACCGCTTTTTTCCCACGCGGCTCGAGCTGGTGCGAGTATATATACAGTTTCTTGCCACTCTCTCCCTCAGATCTGGCTTCTAGAACACACCCATCTTTTTTCCCTTGCTATCTGTCCCCGCTCCGTACCTGAGAATCTTTTCCTCTGCCTATCTCTCTCATTTTCCATATCTTTCACCACCTTTTATTAATATTAAACCCCCTCTGGTTAACTCTGCAAAATCAGCTTCATGCTGGCCAGTTGTATTGTGTGTTAAGGTCTGATATAGCCTATGTATGTTAGTTGTTAAGATAAGTGGATCACGAAGCATTGGTTGGCTTTCATATTGCCGCTTCCTATAATTATTAGTGTTCTGCTGGATTAGATAATGCTAGACTAGGAGTCTGATATTATAGGTATTGTTTCCTATGAGTGCTGGCTTCAGTTAAAAGCGGCACGACATACCTGAGAACTGGAGTTGATTGAGTAAATTCTAGTCTGTGTGCCATTGAGATTAGAGCATGCACGAATGAGGGTTTTTTGCCTATACCATTCTGCACTGTTCTAGTCTCGATTGTTTGTCTTTGAGGTACGCCAGGAGAACGCTTAATACTTCGGTATTAAGGTTTCTCAAGAGAGCTACCCTTCATTATAACGTAATATTTGACGCACAGACTTGAGATTTGCACTAGGCTATGCAGCATGCCATGCGCACCAGTATCTCGTATCATTGACTCTAGCTAGACTTTATCAGTCACAGTAGACATTAAGTATATTAACCTAATTACTCTTTTTATGCATACCCATTTATGATTACACAAGCATTTCGCAGCCTAGTTTAATGTATTGAGACACAAACGACTTAGGCTCTTTTTGTTGATAGGAATACGGTATTGTCGAGGCGATTATTATTAGTGTTGTAGCGTTTAGGATATTCTTGGCTCCGACGGCATTATATATTCTGCCTTTTTGTGTGCATAGCCTGCACGAGCATTGTTCCGCTGCCTGCCTTTTTGGGTTCCATTTCCGATACGAGCATCTTTATAGCATCTAACATTTAAAGAAGATTCCTTGTTAGTGTTGAAGGACTTTAGTGCACTTTCTTTCATGCAGGAGTGCCTGACATTTATTGATTAAAGTAACGTAAGCTGTAACTTCTCTTACCACCTTACATTGCATACCATAACCAAGCACCTTCGGTTATAGGTAGTAATAGGCTGTTTTCACATAACATTAAGCCTAGAGTAGACGCACATTTATTGAGAGTTTGATAGCCTATTATTGCATATAGAACTCTGTAGAGTATTTGTGTTCTTTGTTCACTGGGAATATACTTCAGAGGTTGGAGCTAGCGCTTTCCGTTGTAACATTTATGCCATTACTAGTCCAATGAATAAGAGCCCTGATATATTTGAACCCCAGTCGTAACAGCACTAACACGATTGCCAGCAGTTCCTTTTCAACAACCGAATAGTTTTTCTGTGCTGAATTAAATTTCTTTGAAAAGAAACTGACTGGATGCTCAAGACCTTCCTCGTCTGTCTGCAAAAGTACGGCACCAGCCCCTACTCCGCTGGCATCAGTCGCCAACTGAAATGGTCGTTCAAAGTCCGGGGCCCTGAGGATAGGGTGAGTGCATAAAAGGTGTTTAACTACTCGAAACGCCTGCTCACACTCAGGTGCCCAGCGGAACTTTTTATCTTTGGCTAGTAGATCTGTCAAAGGAGCTAACACAGTAGAATAGCCTCTTATAAAGCGGCGGTAATACCCAATCATGCCCAAAAATCTCATGATCTGCCGCTTGGTGGTCGGCCTGGGGAACAAGTCGATAGCCTGTATCTTCTGTTGGGGCGGGCTCACCTGCCCTAACCCAACCACAAACCCCAGATACTGCACCGTGGCTTGCACAAAGTCACACTTGCCCAGATTAACCACCAAGCCTGCTTTACTAAGTTGACTAAATAAGGCTTCTATGTGCTCACAGTGACTTTGGAAATCGTTGTCATAAATGATCACGTCATCAAGGTAGACAGTACAGTTTGGGATGTCTGCTACGATGTCGTTCATTAAGCTCTGGAAAGTGGCCGGTGCATTTTTCAGACCATATGGCATCACGTTGCAAAGGTAAGTACTGCCATCCACCACAAACCCGCACACCTCTTTAGCCCGCTCAGACAGTGGTACTTGCCAGTAGCCTTTGACGAGGTCTACCTTGGTCAAGTACCTTGCTTTCCCGATCTTATCCACGCTGTCATCCACCCGGGGAAGAGGATATGCGTTGGTGGGGGTCAACCCGTTCAACCGCCTAAAGTCAATGCAGAACCGAACTTTTCCATCAGGTTTGGGCTGCAGAGTGACAGGAGAAGTCCACCGTACTGCCCCCTTCTCGATCAAGCCTCTCGCCAGCATATACTCCAGCTCATCCCTGAGCGCTGGGAGTTTAATGGGTGGCACCTGATAAGGTATCGACTTGAAGGGGGGGTGCTCTCCTACATCGACGTCATGCACCGCTTGAGTAGTGAGGCCTGGGTGCTCGGCAAATACAGTGGGGTATGAATCGAACAGGCGCTGCACTGCCACCTGCTGTTCCTCCGGCAGGTGCGCCAGAGCATCATGCGCACATTGGCTCGAATTCACCGCCCACTGATCAGCCGAGACATGACAATCCCAGTTATCATCCACCTGATCATTGCTGCCCCCCTCTCCTTCTCCACCATGACCGCAGCAGGTCAACACAGGGACAGCTAGTGACTCAGGTGGGCGCCTCACATACTCCTTCAACAAATTAATGTGGCATAGTTGGTTACGCTTCTTCCGGTCTGGAGTGGCAACGAGGTAATCTAGATCGGAGATCTTTGACACCACCCGATAAGGCCCAGCGTACTTGGCAGCCAGAGGATGACCTGCCAAAGGCAACAGGACCAACACCTCTTGACCTACCTGAAACTCCCGGAGTTTTGCCTTAGTATCGTACCTGTCCTTCATACGGGCCTGCGAACTCACCAAATTACGCCCGGCCAGCTCCAGACTTCTAAGCATTCTCTCTCTGCTCTCGAGGACGTATCTCAACATAGAACATGGCTTAGCGGTACCCTCCCAAATCTCCTTCACCATGTGGAGAAGGGCCCTCACCTGATGCCCGAAAACAAGCTCATTTGGACTAAAACCGAGACTCTCTCCAGGTACTTCTCTTGCCGCGAACAAAACATGCAGCAGACCAAGGTCCCAATCCTTTCCGTTCTCTGCGCAATAACATCGAAGCATGCTTTTCAGCGTGGCGTGCCACCTCTCCAACACCCCTTGACTCTCCGGGTGATACGCAGAAGAGACGACAGTGCTGATGCCATGCTGAATCATAGTTTGTTTGAACAGATTAGAGGTAAAATTAGAACCTTGGTCCGATTGCACCTCTTGCAGGTAACCATACCGCGAGCAATACAAGAGCAGGTTCCGGACAACAGTTTTCGCCGTGCCATTTCTCATTGGATATGCATCAGGATAACGAGTGGCCACATCCATGATAGTTAATAGAAATTTATTACCGGCACTAGTAGGGGTTAGGGGTCCGACCATATCAATGATGACCTTACTGAAGGGCGGTCCACTGACAGGAATGGGGTGCAACGGGGCTCTCGGAATTGTTTGGTTAGGTTTTCCAACCCTCTGGCACGTATGACACCTTGCTATCCAGGTTACCACCTACCCCTTCAACCCCGGCCACCAAAAAAAAATTTCTAAAGCCACCACCGTTTTTCTCACCCCTAGATGTCCTGCCAGTGGTATGTCATGCGCCAACCTCAGTAGGCTATCCTTGCACTCCCGTGGCACCACCAACTGGTCCACTACTCCGGACCCCTCTTGCCAACTACGTTTAGGGTCTTGAAAACGCCTATAGAGGATGCCTTCTAAATAAAAAAAATCTCCTGGCTATGCATCGCCGTCCTCGTCGAGCTCTACAGCTCCATTAGCACACGTTTGGAGCTCAGGGTCCTCTAGTTGCAACCGACGTATATCTGAGGGTGCCAAGCGATCTAACTGCTCCCGGAGCAATGCATGACCTTCCCCGATACTGGGCTGCTCCCTCTGTCTCTCTCGATGTACATAACGTTGCTGTCGTGGAGACTCGTCATGCCCAGCCTCGTCACTCTCGATGACAGGCCCAGGGGCTACTCCAGAATTAAGTAATGGTGCTAATACTGAATCAAGCAGGAGAGCCGCCGAGTCAAAACTCTTAAAACCAACTCCAGCTTTAGCCTCCTCCTGTTGATCGTTCCTCCGCTGGTCTGAAGACGGAGGACTAGGCTGTGACACTTTAGCTGCCCGAGCTCGGGTGACAACACACGCCATGGGTTGTGTCTGGCACCGCTCGACCCACTCTTGCTCTTCCCTACTCACGTCGGCCGGCCTCTCGGCAACGACTAAGGGTAGAACCTCAGAAGCGGGCATTGCAAAGTCGTTGCCGAGAAGAAGGTCGACGCCCTCCACTGGCAGTTTCTCCACAATCCCGACATCCAATTCACGTGCCACCCCATCCACCTCCAACTCCAACCGCACCAGCGGGTATGACCGAGTTGCATTAATACCCTGCACCACCACCACCCGAGCCGCGTTTATAGGGTAGCCAGTCAAGTTTTTCATCAGAGTCTGGGAAGCACCTGTATCACGCAAGACCTCTACTCCATGCTTGCGCCCCGCCCACATCACGCAACCCCGCCCTCTATGGTCGCAAAAATCATCCTGAGCAGGGTTCGAGCCTCCCAGGTGCTTCTGCATTGGCTGTGCCTCAGCCTCTGACGAACTGCCCCGGGCAAACTCAGATGACTTCGGAGACACACCAATGTTGCAGGCCAAAGACACAGCTGCTGTAGGTGGTTTGCTAGGACAGACTCTTGCAAAGTGCCCCTTTTTATGACAATGATAACACTCCAACTCCCCTTTGGGCTTCCCTTGGTACTGGGAAGGGCCCGGCCCCTTCTTAAATGGGACGGTGCTAGTCTTGTGGTCAGTCTTGGTATCATGGCTCTTGTACTTGTTTGCATAAGGTATATCACTAACTCGGGGGGGTGGGGCGTCACGCCCCTTGTTACCTGCCTCACTACGCTGGGCAGACCCGCACCCACGAATTAGTGATAGCCAGAGGTCAGCCATCTCAGCTGCCTCCTGTAGAGTTTTTGGTTGCTTTTCTTTAAGGTTTAACGTCAGGTCGCCGCCCGTGCATTTGAAAAAACTGCTCTAAAAGCACCAACTGTTTAATGTCGTCAAACGTAGTAGCTTTCTCCGACCTCAGCCAATTCCCAAAAGCATCGGACAGCTCCCGGGCATGCTCCAAAAAGGTGCTCTCCCGACCCTTGGTAACACCCCGGAACTTCAACCTGTACGTCTCTGGTTGTAGTTCGTATGCTCTCAGGACAGCCTCCTTGAGTTCCTCATAGATAATACAAGACTCTATAGGCAACGAATCGTAGGCTTTAAGACCCTTGCCTATTAATCTAGAGGATACAAGTGCTGCCCATTTATTCTCTGGCCACTGGTGTTCCTGGCACTTCTTCTCAAAGTGTGTGAAAAATTCTGTTACACCACTCTCATCAAACACCGGAACCAGTTTCAATAAGTGCGAGAGAGATTGATCATGAGCACGGTTACCAGCCCCAAGTCGCTGTCCCGTTGTCTCTACTCGCGACTTCTCTACGTCCCTGTCGGCACAGTACCTAGTCGACTCAGCTTGGATTTTTGCTAGTTCTATTTGCTGCTCACCTGCCCTGATAGCCTTTCTCTCTTCGATCTTAGCTAATTCGAGCTGAAGCAATAATTCTGGAGATAACCCTTGAGGAGGTGAAGGTGCTACAATGTTTGAAATTACCGGTGGTCCCCCCAGGGGCAACCCACCCTGCCAGTCACCACCCAACTGCGGAAGCGTACCCGGGGTCGGCAAACTACTGGGATGGCTGGGAGTCGAGTGTAGGGGAAGCATGGCCGAAGGGCTCTGAGCACTCAACCCATCTCGCTCACCAGTCACCCTGCCCAGTACACACGTTATCAAGTTATCCTTGGTCATGCTGCTAGTAACCGCATGACCGATAGCTGTGGCCAGGCATTGAAGTCCGTACCGATCCATACTCGATCTGTGTCGTCGACGTAAAGTTGGTGCCCTTAGTCTTTTATTTAAAGTTTTTAACAACCCTCAGCATCCCTTACATGGGGTTCTGCCTGGGCCCTATGTCCGGGCTCGTGCAACTAGATTCACAAGCCCGTAGCCTAGTAGGTAGAGCTCTCGTCTCACACACGAGGGGTCGGGGGTTCAATCCCAGGCCGGGCGGTGACAAATTGGGCTTGTCTCCTTTCATGTGCTAGCCTCAGTTCACCTAGCTGTAAATAGGTACCTGGAATAAGTGGACGACGTTGTGACGTCCCATCTGGGGTTGGCAAAAATGGTACAAGGCGAGATGGGTATCATATGGTTCACCTAAGCTGATGGCTACCTAAGCCTTCGGGCGAGACGGTACCGTCTATAGTGAGAATGGTACCATACAGATCCACCCTAAGCCTAAGTTTCCGATGTCGCCAATTGGCTAAAATACAGACTACACACACATCCACAGCCATTCCAACAGTACATAAAACACTTAACATGCATGTCACGCAATACATTCCCAGTTAAGGAGGCGCGATAATAATGAGCTTAGCTCGCATTGCATTGCGTGGATTCCCCTTGACGAACAAGTAACTGAGTAACTGAGTAACAAGCAATCTTAATTATCTTGCCATGAGCCGTGTTAATTTTTCTACTACACAGTTTTCACGGTGTTTTGTGCCGGCCATGGTTGACTTGTGGAATAAGTTGCCAAATGAGCTAGTCAATTCAGCTAATATCTCCATTTTTAAGTCTAGAGTTAATGCTTTTTTGCAGCATTAATTCTAATTTTTAAACTTATTTTATTCTATTTTATTGTATTATATTTAAGCTTGATATCCTCCACTGCATAATATGTTATCTGTGTTTAATATGTGTATATGTACAGTACAGTATACAGTGTATGTTTTTATTTTTTCCTAAGTTGCCATAGTCTCTCTCCAGTGCCTCCGGGTGTTTTGTGTGGATTGATCTTGATGGTGTTTCTGCACCCTGGTTGGAGACTTCGGCATCTCATATAATAATAATAATAATAATAATAATACCCTCCAACCGCTCGGCAGTAACAGGCCATTGCAAAAATATCCTAGCATCCTCCTCACAGTTCACCCGATTAACCCTTTCATCATGCTGCTGTTCCTCAGTTTCGACATTACGTACTGTGTCTCCATTCTCCTCTGACCCGGTATAAGACATGATGCTCACAAAAATTTCTCACCACAATATTCAGAAAAGAAGTACCCCAAACTCTTATGTAGCACTATTCACTTGCCAAAAATGTCTGAAGACTCTCAAGTGCTATACTACTTTGCCAAAAAAAATTAACGTGCCCACTATATTCCTCAATAAAACAAATGACCACAACAATCCTGCAATTATCTCTTAGTTCACAAGATCCTGAGCTAGGTCGCCATTTGTTACGATCAAGGTTCTCAAAGACACAGGGCTCTTCAACATTGGACTAGATAATGGCAAAATGCAACAACGGTAACACTAGATCCAACCCCTGCCTTAAACACTGGAAAACAAAACACCATTACCGCCCTGAGTCGTGCCTGGACAACGAGGTATCCTATGACTCGGTAACTGGTGCACACACACTAGGCTGACGCTCGATGAAACAGCCTATTCTCAAACAGTAAAAGATTACTCGATTATGTTACACAAAGAAAAGATAGTTAACGTGATTAATTAACATTACGGTAGATACTCAAATAACTGGCACTCCTGTATTAAAGAAAGTGCAATGCTAGTCCTGCAACATCAACTGGAAACTTCTGAAATAAGTCTGATGCTGGGAAGATGTTCGTAAAGAATCTTGAACAATTATAATGCAGAATACGGGTCACAATAAATGCTAGGACATATAGTAATAATAGGCAGGCGAATAATAAAGACTGCGCAAAGGTAGTAATGCTCGACAACTAAAGAAATACTTTGTGACACAACGCAACAGCCTACTAGGGTTGTGCAACTCAACAACAACCTCGGCTCAAAAGTGCAGTGAATAATAATGCTGCATACATATAATAATGGGGCTTATCTCTAACCAGTGTCTGCTCAGTTAATAAAGTCTAGCTGAGGTATCAAGGCAGGGCAACAATGGGCGAGCATGCGGCTCGTAGCCTAACGTTGTCCGAAGGTGGTATAATGAAGATTACGTTATATGACGGGGATGCTCTCTTGATAAATCAAGGTCTCTAGTACCTAGTTCTATCCTGGCGATCCCTCAGAAGTCAACACAAAGAGGCAGCACTATGTTGTGAGGGATAGGCTATGGCCCTCTCACACCACAGCGCTGTGCTCGCAAAGTAAACCCACCCGAAGACAACTTAGGCTCCCACAGTACCTGTCGATGTCGTGCAGGGCTTAGCTAACACTGCACACATCGGAGACAACGACACAGTAACCTTACCCCTAGTCTAGCTTTAGATAACCAAGCAGAATCACTCAACACCTTGCCAGGGAGACATATACTGGTCTACAACCTTCCCGAGAGAGGACACATACGGAAAAGTCCGTCTCTCCAAACCTCAATAAAGCCTAATACCTCCTTAACCTAATACATGGAAATCTATGAGAGCTTCGCGTACAATACGACTGGTCGACGGTGAACGTCTATGCTGAAACCAGAAGGGATGTTGAGTTTAATAAAGATTAGAGCATGAGAAAGGAGAAGTCGAGAGAGAGAAATAGTATGCAAAGTGGCGAGTATGGGGGACAGAATTGCAAAGGATGTAGGCGATACGCATGTCAGGCAAGCTCTGAGCTGGTAAAGAACACGCGGCCGCGACGGGAAGGGACTAGTTGACCACCCGGCCGCCAACGCCGTCAGCGCCCAAGCGAGCCGCGTCATAGCTCACCCCACTGCCAGGCGTACTCCCACACCCTCTCTCGCTCGCCTCCCACACAAGCAACATTTATATTATAGCGAATATAAAATATAAGGCGCGGTCACAGACCAAAACAAAGACCATTTCTAGACTGTCTGTGGCAACACGACACTAATTACATAAAGCAGATCATTCTAGGACAACTGTAGCCCATCCCCCCATCCTGGCGAGCGCTAGCGAGCTGCAATGCCCCACGCAACCATTCTGCTAACGCCGGGAGGCGTCACAATATATATATATATATATATATATATATATAAATGTATATATACAGTATATATATACATTATACAATATATATATACAGTATATATATATATAAATATATATATACTGTATATATATATATATATATATATATATATATATATATATATATATATATATAATTATATATATGTGTGTGATTTTACAGTATTAAGTTATGCACGAAATATATACTGTAGGCCTATGCAGTTTGCTATATTTAGTAACCCACTTCCTTGATAATATTTTCCAATAGGTGTTATACACAGAGACACCATAAAATACAATACTTCATTACTAGATTATACTGCTTTATAATACTACCAAATAGCAAACATGGCATATTGTTATGCTGTCAAATGTAAAGCGAGTAGCTATTGTATTTTTGTGTATAATTTCTACATGATAATACATGTATAACCAAACATATATAAAGCCTCTGAGAATCGATGACACTCTTCCTTTTTGCTTTATGGCTATTATTAGACGATTTAATTCAGATTAGGACATTATTTCACATTGGTCCTTCCTAAGCTGTACTTATTCGTCTATTTATAGCCAGGATAAACAATCAAAATGTGTCAAAACCGTCAGAGGGTAAATTAATGAAGGTAAACACGATACCATTACTTATGAAATTGATACTGGTGTGTGCGTGTGTGTCAACCTCCTGTCTGGCATTGGGGTGGGGTTTAAGTGTGGTTGGGGGGGGGGGCGGCGGTAGTTTGTTCTCTTCATGGGTGGGGAGGGTAAGGAAGGGGTGACGGACTGGCACCACCCCTTCCCTTCTGCCTGGGGTATGAGTAGTAAGGGGGACTGGGCAGGGCCCACCCCGTTCCTACCTTCTGGGGTAGTAGGAGTAGGGGGTAAACCCTATGCAAGGACTTTCACTTCTGGGTGTACATACATAAATAAATTAATAGACCAACAAATAAACCGCACCCCCTTCAAATCCTTACTGTTTCTACATGTTAACCCTTTGCGGATCATGACGCGTGTTGATAGTATATTATGGCTATCATTACACTATCTTAGACAGTTTAGGAAGGATCTGTGGGAATGGTGAGGTTAAAGACTTCTCAATCAACCCTCTGATTGCCATATAGCCTTCCTAATCTGAGGAACGTGATCTGTGAGTATGATAAGGCTCTTGAAAATGACACCTCCCCCTTAGCCCTTTGAGTACCAGCGACGTGTGTTATCTTTTATATTCTAGCTATATTTAGACGATAATGGGCAGCTTAGGAAGGATCTGCGTTGGTTAAATGAGTTGGTAGAGATAGTTTGAAGCCTTATTATTGGTAAAGGTCCTTCCTAAGCTGAATAAAATAGTCTGATAGTTGCTAGAATACGATGAAATGGACGTCTCTGGTACTGTACGGGATAATATAACGTAAAGACATACAGTAGTAGTTTCCTTTATTGTCAGTACATATAAATGGACGTCTCTGGTACTGTACGGGTTAATATAACGTAAAGACATACAGTAGTACTTGCCTTTATTGTCAGTATGTATAAATGGACGTCTCTGGTACTGTACGGGTTAATATAACGTAAAGACATACAGTAGTACTTGCCTTTATTGTCAGTATGTATAAATGGACGTCTCTGGTACTGCACAGGTTAATGTAACGTAAAGACATACAGTAGTAGTTTCCTTTATTGTCAGTACGTATAAATGGACGTCTCTGGTACTGTACGGGTTAATATAATGTAAAGACATACAGTAGTAGTTTCCTTTATTGTCAGTACATATAAATGGACGTCTCTGGTACTGTACGGGTTAATATAACGTAAAGACATACAGTAGTAGTTTCCTTTATTATCAGTACATATAAATGGACGTCTCTGGTACTGTACGGGTTAATATAACGTAAAGACATACAGTAGTAGTTTCCTTTATTATCAGTACATATAAATGGACGTCTCTGGTACTGTACGGGTTAATATAACGTAAAGACATACAGTAGTAGTTTCCTTTATTGTCAGTACATATAAATGGACGTCTCTGGTACTGTACGGGTTAATATAACATAAAGACATACAGTAGTAGTTTCCTTTATTGTCAGTACATATAAATGGACGTCTCTGGTACTGTACGGGTTAATATAACGTAAAGACATACAGTAATAGTTTCCTTTATTGTCAGTACGTATAAAGAAAGCAGTTGTTAAAGACTTCAATTTACCGTCAGCTGAAATATAACCGACTCTATACCCTGTACCAAGTAAGTAGGCACAAACTCTTGAACATTACCCTCTATGACTCACAAACGACTAGACTAATTGAGATAATACTTCTACCATTTGGGTATAATTATTTATATAAATATATTATTAAAAACAAAAGACTTCAGTCAATTCATATCCGTAAGGACATCGATGTTTATATGAATAAAGTAACAGTAGAATGTGTGGATTTATCAGCACTAATTGCTAGTGAATGTACACTTTAATTAGGAAGGGTTTTGCAACACTTGAATATTTTCTATTTGTTGTCATTATGAGATTAAGATCACCACACTGAAAACCTTAAAGAGCCTCTTTTAATTCGTCAATACCGATATATCCAGGTACGAACCTTATCGTTTCTATTCAAATCTAAAAAGCAAGCTGTGCATTTTGGGGTGGTGATTAAATTGATTTCAAGTTTGATAGGAACCACTGACTGGATACAAATAAGTATAATCGATCGATCAATGTACGTAAGTAGTGTAATCATTCTTTACTTGACTGAGCCTTTTTAAGGTCAATAGTTTAAACATTAGTGACATCAACACCCAGGGGGGTTAGTGATACGTATGAGGTAAGTGTTTGAGTGCTTCAAGGGGACGTATGTTCTCTCTGGACCCCCTTCTTCCTCATCTTTAGCCCCATAAAACCTTTTGTGCCATTTAGGTGTCGATTTTGTCATGGAGAGTGATAGCGAGCCTGTAATTTAGAAGGAACCGGCTTTCGGCCACAACACTTTTCTACCGAATAATGTACAAATTAATCTCGAAGGAAGGTCTTGGGAGTATTATATAAAGCTTGATGGAGGTCTTGGGATGAAACTAAATATAATTAATAGAGGAATAATTAAACAAGGGGTATTTTTTAAGGCTTGATGAAGGTCTTGGGGGGAAACTAAATATACTAAACAAACAAATAAAGGAACAAATAAATACAATTCCAGCCCCCTCTGGCCCTACATCAACTACTTCCTGCGAGGTAATAATGGGATTGACCTTGTTGGTTTCACACGAGCGGTCGTTGTCGGGGTCACCTGGCCACCTGTAGCCGATAACCAGTATCACAGTCTCTTATTTTGCTCGATATTTTAATTTATATATTATTTTCTAGCTTCCTCCCTAGACCTCCCTTAAACTTAGAAAAACACCCTTTAGACCCTTCTTCGAGATAAATTTGTACATTTTTCGGTAGAAAAATGTCCCGGCCGAAAGCCGATTCCACATATAATTACAGGCTCTCTATCACTTGCCAGGAACAAATCGACACCTAAATTGCACGATTGATCTAAACATTGACAACAAAATGGAGCTAAACGTGTTAAAATCGCCAAACTAATGGCCCGAACGTCTTAAAATGTGAAAACTAATGGGACTAAACATGAGGGAGAAGGGGGACCAGAAAAGCGATCTATCTCCCCAGGGTTTATATTTAGGTTGATTATTTCATATATTTAATATTGTTCTTTTAGTTTCCTCCCTAGACCTCCAAACTTAAATAAACATCCATTAGATTCCACTTCTAGATTAATGTTTACATTTTTCGGTAGACAAATTTCCAGGCCGAAGGCCAGTTCTTCCATAATTACAGGCTCAATATCGTTCGCCAGGAAAAAAATCGACACCTAAATGGCACGAAAGGTCTTAATATTGATAAAGAAATGGGACGAAAGGCCTGAACATTGACATACTAATAGGGCAAACATCTTAAAATCTTTGAAAACTAATGGGGTTAAACATGAGAAAGAAGGGGGTCTAGAAAAACCAACCATCTCCCCTTAATTAAGTCACTTGTTTTAATAGTTGGGTTAAATAATCGTAAGTTTAAGCTACAAACTTGAAAATAACGTCAACATTTAAGTACTATTGGTCGAATAACACTATTTTCTTTCTTATATTCTGGATGGCAGTTAGGAGTCACTTTTTCACCTGCATAGGGAACAGTGCATAGTCATAGTTGGCCGAAATCATATAACGCTGAAAATAAAAATAAACAAAAAATACAATTATATACTATATATATACTGTATATACCGGTATATATACAGGGTGTCCCAGGAGGAAAGGGCAACACTTTAGGAAATGATAGAACAAGGTATTCTAAGCTTAAAATGTTATATAAGAAATATTCCAAATCTCGACCAGTATTGAGATATTGCATGTTGAAATTGGTATTTTCTTCAGTATTTCCCCATAAGGCTGGCTTAGCTGTTGTGTGTTGTTGTTGCTGTTCCCCAGCCTGTCTGGCCGAACAGCCCCAAGGTCCCGAGCAAGGCCAAGGCCATTAACGTGCGCCCCCACAGAACCCTCCCTGCTTACCACTAATAAAGCCTGGGTGACCGAAGCCACTCCAAGGCGGGGAGCTAAGGAGGGTGCGGAAACACCCGGGAAACCAAAGCCCGACCTAAGGCCCTGTGCCCCTCAACAATTATGAAGGGAAAGTTGAGGGGCAAAGGAAAAATGTAATGCTTTGGCTCCCAATCTGTCTACCTCTAGGTTGGCAGTAGGGAGGTAAATCCACGGAAGAGACGCTGTCTTAGTGCCTACCACACCTCCATCTTTCTGCAATTATTTTACCATGTTATTATAAAGATACTATAATTCTGAAAGTTGCACAATGATTATAAACATATTAGCTCACTTTGGACCAGTTGGAAACTATTTAACATGGGTGAGTTCATTTCAGCAATGCGGTGGAGGATACTAAATTAAACCTTCAATATCTTAATAACGGTTGATATTTGGACTTTTTGTTATAAAAAAAAATATTGCTTAGAATACCTTGTTCTATAATTCTCCAAAGTTATGCCCTTTCCTCCTGGGACACCCTTGTTACGACCTGGACTACGAATAAAACAAGGGCACTCAATGATTGGAATAGTAATAGGGCACTATGCAACAACGGTACGCTAGATCCAAACCCTCGAACTTATATGCCGGCAAACAAAACACCTATACCCTCCAGGGTTAATCTGCGATAGCGGGGTATCCTTAACTGGGCATAAATGTACTCTACTTCAGGCTAACCTGCACTGGTATATCCTGATAACAAACAAGATGCAAGCTATGTTAAAATGCATAAAAAGGAATCTATGGAAAGATCAATTAAATCACTGCAAGATTTAATACAATAAAAAGATGCTTCAATACAGTTACTCTAAACAACAATAAACTCTTCACTCCTATCTGAAAGAAAGTGAAGTATAGTCCTACAGCATAGACCTGGAAACTTCTGAAGAAAGTCTGATGCTCATAAGATGCTCGTACTGATTTAGAACTATATAAAGGCAGGAGGCAGGACACCACACGTGTAAATCGAATACACTAAAAGATAGGACATAATTATAATGTTAACTGACACGAGAATACTATAAATGCGCAACGGTAGCAATGCTCGACACTAAAAGAATACTTCCTCATCAACGAAACAGTCTGGTTTCTGTGGCTCAGCAACAACCTAGGCTAAAAAATGCTGTGAATAATAATGCGCACATATCAAAGAGCTTATATTAAATACTAACAAGTGTCTACTCGATTAATAATGTCTAGCTGGGATTCTCTAGGTAAGGAACTGGGGTTGAGCAAGACAGGCTCGCAGCCTAGCGATGTCCTTAAGACTGCATCCTTTAAGTTACGTTAATTGACTAGGGGGCTCTCTCAATAGATCCAGATCACAAGTATCTGGTTATATCCTGGCGGCCCTCTAAAGACAAGCAAAGAGGCAGCAAAGTGTGGAACTGGTACAGGCCAAAACCCTCAGTCAACACAATGCTGCACTCGCAAAGGACGCAATCGAAAAGACAACCCAGGCTACCACAGGACCAGTCGAAGTCGTGTAGGTATAAGCAAACCGTACACACATCGGAGACAACGACTACAGTTACCTTATCCCAGTCTAGCATTAAATAAAAGAGCAGAAACACTAAATCAATAATGGAGACACACACAGTTCTTAACCTATACTAACTAAGAACCCTCAAACCTATTCTAAGTACATGTAAATATCTCTGAGGACGGCGCATGCAATACAATGGGCCGGCTATGAAAACCGTATGCAGAACCCAAGGGGAGCGTTGTGCAGTTAATAAAGGTTAGAGTATGGAAAGAGAGAATCGAGTGAGAGAAACAGTGATAAAGGTGGTGATCGGGAGAGAGTATGCAAAGGGATGTTAGAAGCACGCGCGCCAAGCCTGTCCTGACGAGGACAGCTCCTGGGGACCCTCATGGAGGAGGTAAGTTACACAGGAGACCGCAAAGGCGCGATGGTCGGCCAATCACGGGCCGAGACGTCACAAGACAGCAGGCGTCATAGGACACAGCCAGACACGCCGTCCAATGGCGAGCGAGAGGCAGGAATGTACCCATACATACAGACACTTACTACCTCCTCGCTCTGAAAGTCTTTCTCATTCACACTCTGGTACTATTATCACTACTGTTGATATAAAATATAACCCATTGTCACAGACGAAAACAAAGACCACCACTGGACTGTCTGTGACAATGCGATTACTAGGAAAGAAAGAACAACATTCTCTGATAACTGTAGCCCATTTCGATGCCCCTGGCGAGCGCTAGTGGCCTACGAGAGGCGATTCTGCCAACGCTGGTAGACGTCACACCCTCTATCATTATATATATATATATATATTCTGACATACGGAGCCCTGTATGTTAATTTAAGAGTTAGAATTAGAGTTGAAGGAGCCGAACTACCCAAACGGTGAAGCGAGTGGGGAAACTACCTCGCCCGCATACCTGCAAACAAGCCTTCACACCTGCGTGCGTCATAGGGGACCCTACAAACTACCTCGATGCCACGATGCTATGACGTATGATCGACGCCGGGAGCTGTGATTGGACCCGGCACCTGCTATGCAACTCGAGAAGCTATGATAGGGGCGCGCACCATCACTCGCCTCCTGATTCGTTCCTACACCATCATTGTTTGGTATATAAGACCCGAGTTGTGGGCATTCAGATCAGTCTCATTTGGAGTTGGGGAAGGTGAACTTGCAGCTGGAGGAAGACGGGGTGAAGTATTATAATGGGATTGTGACTGTCAGTCAGATTATATAAATGTGTGTTAAGTGTGTTCGGTGTAAACACTTACGTTATGTTGGTTAGTGAGATATGTGATTGGGAATTAACGTGAACGCTACTATTATGTGTTTAACTATTTGATTGGGAATTAACGTTAACGCTACTATTATTGTGTATTTAACTATTTGATTGCGAATTAACGTTAACGCTACTATTATTGTGTACTTAACTATTTTAGTTGACTAACTTGTGGACTAAAGCAACTCTTTAAGTAATTGGGTTATGATGAAAGTAATACTATTGTTTTATATTAATACTTACGAGTTCTTTCATTTTCTTTGAATTAAGCTTACATTGCTTAACGGTGCTTAGTACGGTGATGCTATTGTCTCATATTAGTAATATCGCCTTAGACTAACATGGCTGTGTTAATATTACTTATAGTGATTTCCTAAGCTGAAGAAAATTCTTTTGCTTCAAAATATTATATTTTGCTTTTCATATTATTTGAGTGAGACCTGAATCGAATCTATGAAACGATCCTGTAACTTTATTTACTCATAATCAAACCAATGTTACGTGGTTAAGAAATACATTTAACTAATTATTAAATATATATCTAACTTTTTATGTGACTTTGATATTACTCCTGATGATAATAATAATATAATTCTATTAACGTAAGACCAGAACCAAGAATATTTAAATTAAATATAAATAAAAGGACATATAAGAAAACTATCTATTCATTTCAAATTGGGTAAGAGACTGAAATATTCTTACTTTAATATTTATCTTTCAAGACTTTTTATAGAATTAATAGTCCTTTAGATATAACTTATTCGGTTCATAACCATAGCCTACTAAGCTTCGGTTAAATAATAGTCTTTATAAATACTACATGACTTTAATTAGTTTCAGTATTTTTCATAATTAAAGAGTATCAGTCAATAAAGGATACTAAGTCCTAAGATCCAAAAGGAAAGGAAGCAACAACAGGAAATAATTTTATTAGATTTTACTTTTGTTTTGCCTTCAGCTGACTGATACCTTAATATATATCTCTGTGCTATCTAGATTCATCAAGTTAACCACTTGAGGATCAAGATACGTAACAGAAGAGTGGCGACCTTGCCAGGATCCGTTTCATACAGTTTCACTCAGTTTCATTAACGTTTCACTACTAAAAAACTGAATATTAATCATGCCTCAACTAATTAATGAAGAAGATGCTCGAGTTTTCATAGAATCAGAACCCACAGCCCCTGATATTGACTGTCTGTCAAAATCTGAACTGAAAGTGCTTGCCTCACATCTCCAATTAACTGTCTCAAACATGTCCAAAGTAGAAGTGGCTCAGACCATAAAGACCCACCTGTTCCCTGTAGAAGGCGGGGAGGGTGACGGAGCAGTTGGTGGGATACCTAGCCCACTTGATGAACAATTGCCACCTGGTTTGATCGGTGATCAAGTACTGGAACTAGCCAGACTAAAAATAGAACTAGCCAGAATAAATGCCGAACAAGCCAGAATAAATGCCGAAGCAAAGACCGAACAAGCCAGAGCAAATATCGAAGAGGCCAGAATAAAGACCGAACATTATCAATATCAATATCAAACGGCTCAACTAAATGTCAATACAAATGCTCCCGAAATTGCTCCCCCTCTGGGATTGACTATGACTAGTGTCATTCCACCTTTCACTGAGGATAATGTGCAGGATTTCTTTGTTTTGTTTGAGGAAGTTGCTGGAGGTATGAAGTGGACAAGAGATCAATGGCCTTTTATGTTACAAACTGTTTTGACAGGGCAGGCTCGAGCCACGTATTTGTCAGAAGTAGCAGAAGTTAGGCAGGATTATGACAATCTCAAAGCAGCTATCCTAAAAACCTATCAATTGCAGCCTGAGGCTTACAGGCAATCTTTCCGTAAAAACCAGAAAAAAGTAGAAGAAACCCATAAGGTATTTGCCAGGACCATGACTAAAACTTTCAATCATTGGGTCAAGAGTAAGAAAGTCACAAGCTACAACGATCTGAAGGAGTTGGTCCTGTTAGAAAATTTCCTATGGAAAATTGATTCTTCTGTATCCTATCATTTAAAGGGGAAAAAGGTAGATTGTCTTGCTGACGCCGCTGACATGGCTGACACATACGTGCTCAACAACAAATTTCGTGGAAAGAAGCCCTACGATAATTCTAGCTCTAATTTTAAGTATCCCAATCACAAATCTGACAGACCCAGTCACAAGCCTATAACGTCTTCCCCAGCTAGCCAAAACCGTATTGTTCCCCCAACTAAAAATGCGACTCAGGGCAATGGTAACAGAGGTGGGCCCCAAACTAATAGTAATGCTCAAAGAGGGAACGTTCCCGTATCCCCTAAAGTATGTACTTTTTGTGGCAAGAGAGGCCACCTAGCTTATCAGTGCTGGGCCAAGGAGAGAACTGAGAGATCGGGGCAGACAGTTGCCGCCGTATCTCAAACTCCATATGTGCCTGTAATGCAGGACTCCCGACAGAAGGAGTACCTAGCACCAAAAGTTCCTTTAATGCAAGACTCTCGACAGAAAGAGTACCTAGCAGCTAACGTAAAACATCTAGACAGGGGTGTAGTAGCATGTGTGGTGCAACCCACTAGGGTTAAGCCAATAATAATTTCACCATCAGTGCAGGACAGTTACCGTCCCTTTATTTCATCTGGCAACGTGAGATTAAATGGTTGTATGCATGAGGTAAAAATTCTGAGAGACACAGGTTCTACTAGCACCCTCATGGTGAATCCTTACACTGAGTGCCCACCTGGCGAACCAGTTGTAATGAGAGGTGCTGGAGGCCAGTTTTATGCATACTTGGTAAAAGGCGAAATTGAATGTGAGTTACTACAGGGTGAGGCCACCATAGCTTTGTGTAGGTCCCAAGATATCCCTGTGCCTGGGGTAACGCTCCTTTTGGGGAATGATGTAGCAGGTGAGAAGGTCCGACCAGACCCCATTTTGTCACTTTCCCCTGTTAACGAGCCACTAACCGGTGAGCTCGAAAAGGAGATGCCAACTGTTTTCCCTGTGTGTGCTGTCACACGTTCAATGTCTCAAGTAGCAGTTCCCTCAGACAGAAATGTACCGAATGTAAGAGTTGATGAAAGGGATGAGAGTGTGACTGATGCTCCAACTGTGCCTGATGATGTGACTGAGGTGGATTTATCTGACACCTTTATGGCTCATCTTGACCCTAACGATGACCATGAAACTCCTCCAAATTGTCCTAGTGGCCTGGTAGAGCTACAGAGAGATGATAGTGAATGCAAGGAGTTAGCTGCCAGGTCCGTGAGTGAAGAGGAATGTGAGAAGGAGGGTGGTGAATGTTTCTACCTCAAAGGAGGAGTATTATGGCGAAGATGGAGACCGCCACACAGACCAATCGATGACGGGGCTTGGGACGTCCATCAAGTAGTAGTCCCCAAACCTTGTCGTAAAGATATCATGGAAATGGCACATTGTATACCATTGGCAGGACACCTAGGTGTGAGAAAAACTCTAGACAGAATCAGAGCCCACTTTTACTGGCCAGGAATGCGTGCAGATGTAGTGGAGTGTTGTAGAGTGTGTCACACTTGCCAGATGACAGGAAAACCCAATCAGAAGGTGCCTGTACATCCTCTGGTGCCCTTGCCCGTTTTCGAGAATCCTTTTACTCGGGTGGTAGTGGACATTGTAGGCCCATTGCCTAAGACTTCCCAAGGTAACATTTATTTATTAACTATCATGGACATGGCAACTCGCTACCCAGAGGCTATACCCTTAAGGACTACCTCTGCTCCAACTGTCATCAAGGAACTGCTCAAATTCTTCACCAGAATGGGTTTCCCCCATGAGGTGCAAAGTGATCAAGGAACTAATTTTACCTCTAACATTTTTCAGCAGTCCCTGAAGGAGTTGGGTATCGAGCATGTTAAGTCTAGCACCTACCACCCAGAGAGTCAAGGGGTTCTCGAACGATATCATCAGACATTAAAAGGAATGTTACGTAAATATTGTACAGAGACCGGAGTTGAGTGGGATAAGGGGGTACCTTTTCTTTTATTTGCTACTCGTGAGGTTCCAACTGAATCCCTGGGTTTTTCCCCTAATGAGCTAGTTTTCGGTCACCAGGTAAGCGGTCCTTTGCAACTATTGCAGGATAGCCTAGTTGGCCAGGAGGGGAACCAAAACCTCCTCAAGTATGTTTCAGATTTCAAAACCCGGCTGAGATCCTCATGTGAGTTTGCCGCTCAAAACCTGACCGTGGCTAAAAGCTCCATGAAGAAATGGTATGACAGAAAAGCCCGTGAGAGGGAGTTTCAGCCCGGTGATGAGGTTTTGGTCCTGCTCCCCCTTTTTGGCCAACCATTATCTGCCAAGTTCAGAGGCCCATATAAGATCATTCGGAGGGTGAGCATTACCGATTATCTAGTAACTACCCCAGACAGGAGAAAGCCCACGCAAGTATTCCATATAAATATGTTGAAACCCTACCATAGGTCCCCTGATTCCTCTCCTCCAGATTCTCCCACTGTGGCAGTGAATGTCAGGACCTGTGAACAGCCTGGTGCGGACGAAGTTTTCAGTTCTCTTACTGACTCGCAACAGACAGTTCCAGAGCCTGAAGGTATCCATGCAGACTTTGACTTGTCATGTAGCCTATCCAACTTTCAGTATAATTCAGTGGCTTGGAGGGAATTACCATCTAAACTATGTCATCTTCCCTCTGATCAAGCGAACCAACTAATCTCTGTTTTATCTCAGTCTCCCAGTGTGTTCCGTGATACTCCAGGGCTCACTTCTTTGGCCGTGCACGACATCGACGTAGGGGATGCAACTCCCATTAAACTATCCCCCTACCGTGTCTCGCCACAACGCAGGAGTATACTGCAGGTCGAGCTTGACTTTATGTTGTCTAATGAACTGATCACTAGGGCCTTAAGCCAGTGGAGTAGTCCGGTCATACTTGTGCCAAAGCCAGACGGGAGCCATAGGTTATGTATGGACTATAGGCAAGTCAATGCTGTCACAAAGAACGATACCTACCCACTGCCACGGATCGACGACTGCATTGACCAGATTGGTACAGCCACCTATATCAGCAAGATTGACTTGATGAAGGGATATTGGCAAGTAGCTCTCACCCCTAGAGCGAGGGAAATATCATGCTTTGTAGTTAACAATCAAGCCTTCTGCTGTAACGTAATGCCCTACGGCTTGAAAAACGCCCCAGCTACATTCCAGTGCCTCATGAATTTGGTGACTGAAGGGGTACCTGGGTGCGTTGTCTACATCGATGATATTCTTATCTTTTCACAGTCATGGGAGGAGCATCTTTACCAACTTAGATTGCTGTTCTTAAATCTTGCTGATGCCAATCTAGTGGTTAATCTTAAGAAATGCACCTTTGTAAAGAGTACGGTCCAGTATCTAGGATATACGGTAGGTCAGGGGCAGGTTGCACCTCCTCAAGCAAAGGTAGAGTCTATTCTAGAATTCCCAACTCCTAGCACTAAGAAACATATCCAAAGGTACCTAGGCATGATTGGCTATTATAGGCGTTTCATTATAAATTTTTCCAAGTTGACAGCTCCCCTGACAGATCTTCTCCGTAAGGATGTGAAGTTTGTGTGGTCCTCTGAATGTGAAGAGGCCTTTATTGCTACCAAATATATATTATCTAATTATCCTGTACTCAGAGCTCCTGATTTTAACAGATCTTTTTCCCTGGCAGTGGATGCGAGCAATACCGGGGTTGGTGCAGTGTTGCTCCAGGAAGACGACTGTGAGGTATTGCATCCTGTGTGCTATTTCAGTAAAAAATTAAATTCTGCCCAACGTAACTATTCAGTCATTGAGAAGGAGCTGTTAGCATTAATTTTATCCCTTCAATACTTTGCTGTCTATGTGCAATCTGCCTCTGGTGCCATCACTGTGTATACTGACCATCACCCCTTAAAATATTTGCATAGGTTCCGAAATAAAAACCAACGACTGACCAGGTGGAGTTTGTTGCTGCAGGAATACTCCCTGGATGTCAAACATATTAAGGGGGTCCAGAACGTGCTAGCCGATTGCCTTTCACGTATCTGTTAAAGATTACATTTACCAGGTTGGCCTCATACAGCAGTAACTTTAATTTAATGAGAGGATTTTGGCAATTAGCTCTCCCTTGTAGCGAGGTAAATATCATGCTTTTGTAGTGCGCTTTTAAGCCTTCAGCTGTGAGATGCCTTGCAGTTCGAATAACTCTCCAGCTACGTTCCGGCTATGTTCTGATGTGGTACCTGGAGACGTTGCCTACTTTGGGTGATATCCTTATTATATCCTCATTATAATCTTGCTGTTGCCAATCTGGTGGTGAATCTATTTATGTATTCTGTTTAATATTATGTACTGTACTCCTTAAACTCTTTTCTAGGGGGGAGGTCTGACATACGGAGCCCTGTATGTTAATTTAAGAGTTAGAATTAGAGTTGAAGGAGCCGAACTACCCAAACGGTGAAGCGAGTGGGGAAACTACCTCGCCCGCATACCTGCAAACAAGCCTTCACACCTGCGTGCGTCATAGGGGACCCTACAAACTACCTCGATGCCACGATGCTATGACGTATGATCGACGCCGGGAGCTGTGATTGGACCCGGCACCTGCTATGCAACTCGAGAAGCTATGATAGGGGCGCGCACCATCACTCGCCTCCTGATTCGTTCCTACACCATCATTGTTTGGTATATAAGACCCGAGTTGTGGGCATTCAGATCAGTCTCATTTGGAGTTGGGGAAGGTGAACTTGCAGCTGGAGGAAGACGGGGTGAAGTATTATAATGGGATTGTGACTGTCAGTCAGATTATATAAATGTGTGTTAAGTGTGTTCGGTGTAAACACTTACGTTATGTTGGTTAGTGAGATATGTGATTGGGAATTAACGTGAACGCTACTATTATGTGTTTAACTATTTGATTGGGAATTAACGTTAACGCTACTATTATTGTGTATTTAACTATTTGATTGCGAATTAACGTTAACGCTACTATTATTGTGTACTTAACTATTTTAGTTGACTAACTTGTGGACTAAAGCAACTCTTTAAGTAATTGGGTTATGATGAAAGTAATACTATTGTTTTATATTAATACTTACGAGTTCTTTCATTTTCTTTGAATTAAGCTTACATTGCTTAACGGTGCTTAGTACGGTGATGCTATTGTCTCATATTAGTAATATCGCCTTAGACTAACATGGCTGTGTTAATATTACTTATAGTGATTTCCTAAGCTGAAGAAAATTCTTTTGCTTCAAAATATTATATTTTGCTTTTCATATTATTTGAGTGAGACCTGAATCGAATCTATGAAACGATCCTGTAACTTTATTTACTCATAATCAAACCAATGTTACGTGGTTAAGAAATACATTTAACTAATTATTAAATATATATCTAACTTTTTATGTGACTTTGATATTACTCCTGATGATAATAATAATATAATTCTATTAACGTAAGACCAGAACCAAGAATATTTAAATTAAATATAAATAAAAGGACATATAAGAAAACTATCTATTCATTTCAAATTGGGTAAGAGACTGAAATATTCTTACTTTAATATTTATCTTTCAAGACTTTTTATAGAATTAATAGTCCTTTAGATATAACTTATTCGGTTCATAACCATAGCCTACTAAGCTTCGGTTAAATAATAGTCTTTATAAATACTACATGACTTTAATTAGTTTCAGTATTTTTCATAATTAAAGAGTATCGGTCAATAAAGGATACTAAGTCCTAAGATCCAAAAGGAAAGGAAGCAACAACAGGAAATAATTTTATTAGATTTTACTTTTGTTTTGCCTTCAGCTGACTGATACCTTAATATATATCTCTGTGCTATCTAGATTCATCAAGTTAACCACTTGAGGATCAAGATACGTAACAATATATATATATATATATATATATATATATATATATATATATATATATATATTAGTAGGGCAATGAGAAGAAATACGTTGTGGAACATCATGATTTATTCTAATTTTCGGCGACGTCACGCAGCCATCCTCAGGAAAGGGTTACCAACAGATCCTAAAAATGTAGTATAACTCTGTATATATTGCTAAAACAGGATCACTAAAATGTAGTATAACTCTGTATATATTGCTAAAACAGGATCACTAAAATGTAGTATAACTCTGTATATATTGCTAAAACAGGATCACTAAAATGTAGTATAACTCTGTATATATTGCTAAAACAGGATCACTAAAATGTAGTATAACTCTGTATATATTGCTAAAACAGGATCACTAAAATGTAGTATAACTCTGTATAATTCTGTACAGAGTTATACTCAATTTTTAGGATCTGTTGGTAACCCTTTCCTGAGGATGGCTGTGTGACGTCGCCGAAAATGAGAATAAATCATGATGTTCCACAACGTATTTCTTCTCATTGCCCTACTAATTTGGAAGTTGCGGTGTCCAAGATCACCTGCTGAGGTTCTCATAACAATATATATATATACTGTATATATACTGTATATATATATATATATATATTTTTTTTTTTTTACTGTTTTTTTCCTCCCTTGACCTCCATCAGGCTTTTAAAAGAAAACATTCTCAACACACCCCTTCAACATAATTGTATATTTTGTTTTTCGATAGAAAAATGGCCCGGCCGAAGGCCAATTCCTCTTATATTACAGGCACGCTATCGCTCGCCAGGAAAAAATCGACACCTAAATTGCATGAAAAGTTTTAATATTGGCCAAAAAATGGGGTGAAAGGTCTTAAAATCGCCAAACTAATTGGGCGAACATTTAATAATCTTCAAACTAATGTAGCAAAACGTGAAGAAGAAAGTGGGCCCGAAAAAACAACCATCCCGCTCTTCCTCTCACCGCTACGTCCAGTAATATCGAACCTTTCATACTTTCTGTCTATGTATTATACATATGTCTATACAGTATATGTATTATACATATGTCTATACAGTATATGTATTATACATATGTCTATACAGGTATAATTATGTATTACCTTATGTTTATCAGATAACGAAATAGTTATATGTTGATGTATGGCACGTTTTGTTGAGCGATCACATCATTTTAACAGTCAATAAGATGTTCCACTATTTGAATATTACATATTTAGCTAAGGACTGTTCACTTATGATTACAGCAATCAAAATATAATATATAGATAGCGTATATAAGATTGGCTTTGTGATGCTACTGTGGATAACATTTAGTAAACTATAATAAATGTTGTTTAATAAACTGGATCGGAAGCAATTAACACTAAGGAAATACAGCATATATAGCATCATATACTGTACATATACAGTATATATAAATATACCGGTTGTATAATTCAAATTACTGTTACTGAATACACTGTTAACATAATAGCATCTATATTCTGTATATTATTTTTGTTACGTATAGTCAACCTGTGAAACTAACCCTTTTATCCTGTTGTGTTGAAAAGGAAGGTGGAGAAACAGGAAGAGAATAATGGTAAATAATGAAAAGAGATGTAAAGTAATGATAGTGAAGAGGGTCGAAGGAGGGAGGAAGGCCAGTGGAAGGAAAGATGATGGTAGGCAAAAGAGAAGAGAAGGGATGTGATAACACGAGAGGAGGGGGGGGGGGGGAGGGGATGAAGGAATGGGGAATATGAGAAGGGGAAGGAGGGAGGGAAAAGGAGTGGGGGAGGGATTGAGGAGTTAGAGAAAGGAGAGAGGTGGGGAGGATAAGACAACATATGAGATGAATGGGTTGGGTGAGGGAGGAAGGTGAGGTTAGAAGAGTAACAATCGGGAGGTAGGGGAGGGAAAGAAGGAAGGAATGAAGGGGTTGGGGAGTAAGAGGAGAGAGGGAGGGAGGGAAGGAGAGGAAATGAAAGAAGGGATTCGGGAGTATGAAGAGGGAGGCAAGGGGAATAAAACGGGGAGAAGAGAAGAGGTTGGGGAGTAAGAGAAGGGAAGGAGGGAGATAAGGAGGGAGTTAAGGGGAATATGGGAGGGAGGAAATAATTGTGGAATAAGTGAAAGGAGGGAGGAAAGGGGAGTAAAAGAAGAGAAGGGAGGAAAGGGGAGTAAAAGAAGGAAAGGGGTGAAAGGGGAGTAAAAGAAGAGAAGGGAGGAAAGGGGTGAAAGGGGAGTAAAAGAAGGAAGGGGGGGGGGGAAAGGGGAGTAAAAGAAGGAAGGGTGGAAAGGGGGTGAAAGGGGAGTAAAAGAAGGAAGGGGGGGAAAGGGGAGTAAAAGAAGGAAGGGGGGGGAGAAAGGGGAGTAAAAGAAGGAAGGGTGGAAAGGGGAGTAAAAGAAGGAAGGGGGGGGGAAAGGGGAGTAAAAGAAGAGAAGGGAGGACAGGGGTGAAAGGGGAGTAAAAGAAGGAAGGGAGGAAAGGGATGAAAGGGGAGTAAAAGAAGAGAAGGAGGAAATGGTTAGGGAGTAAGAGGAGGAAGGGATGGACAAGTAGATGATATACTGTATTAAATAAAGTGTATTCAAGGCGGACACATATTATTACCTAATTTACTAAAGTGGGTTCATCGCTCTAAACCATTATGACCTCTCTCTCTCTCTTTCTCTCTCTCTCTCTGTATATATATATACAGTATATACACAGTATACATAGTTATTAATGATCTCCTTAACTGTACCTCTAGTCCTATCCACTCATATGCTGATGACTCTACTTTACACTATTCAACTAATTTTTCACATTAACCCAGCATTTAATCACTCCAAAAGTCGTTACTAGGCCATAGAACGCCTAGCAACATGACACCTCTCATCCTCAGCTCGTCTCTTCTGACCCCTACGATGGCCTGGCGGAATTTTAAGTAATGTCATGGGGTCTGGGTCATCCTCCTCCTCCTCAGGAGTCAACTAGTCATGGGAAGCATTGGTGGAGCAATAAACACTCTCCTCCCTTTGTTCCAACATCGTGAGGCGACGAAGTAGGTCAGACACTCGCGCGTCCCACTCCCCACCGCGACTGGACTTGGGGGTTGCCAAGTATTGCGACTATTTGGCAACATCATAATGTATATCCCATACAAATTTGAGCCCTGAAGGTACCATAGGATAAGAGTAAATAAAGTCGAAAGTGGCGGTGAGATAAGTGGGTAAACTGGCGTTCCCCACATGCCTGTCCCCACCCGCACGGCTGGACTTGGTGGTTGCCGAGTACCGCCACTGTTCGGCAACACCATAAGGTAATTCCATAAAAATGTTAACCCTCTAGCTACCATAGGACAAGAGTAAATAAGGTCGACAGTGCCGACGCACCCTATGCGATTCTGGGGTTTAGCGTTACACACACACATTGCCGACGCATATGCTGCAGTTCTGGTGCCAAGTGGGTTAATGGTAAGAACCCAATATGTGACTTAATTTGCGGTGTATAATTATACAAAATAACAAAATGTATCAAGAAATATAATATTAATATGAATTAGACAATTTTAGAAATGTTTGTACATTATACCTCACAAGTTTGGGCTTGCTAGCGTGAACGTAGGCAGAATGGACAGAGCAGATGAGGCCGTGGAAAAGCTTGAATGGAAAACAGTGAAAAATTTGCTGTGCCAGGAAACCCAATGGAAAGAGTGTGGTATGCAGTTTTTTTTTTTTTTTTTTTTTTTTTTTTTTTTTTCTCTATGTGATTGAGGGAGTTAAAAGGCATAACTGCCTATAGCGAGTGCCTCCCCCATAGTTGAAAGAGTGACAGGGCCAAAATCAAGGGACGTTCGAGCCAAAATGCCTGGACACACAGAGTTTAAAGCAATTTAAGTCATAGGAAGAGGGAAAGACTGATTCTGGGAGAGAGTTCCAGAGCTCAGCTGTTGAGTAGAAGAAAGTTTGAGAGTAACGTTTCACTCTTGGGTTGGAGAGTTGCACAGAGTAGGGGTGGGATTGAGTTGCAAGACGGGTACCACGTGCCCTACGTAAAGGAGGTGGTATGCACTGGGATAGCTCTCAGGAACACTGATTATTATAGTAGCGATAGAATAGCGAGAGAGATGCAACATTGCGGCGGAGAGAGAGAGATTGCAGAGAGTTGGTGAGTGGACGGGAGTTAATGATACGAAAGGCCTTCCTTTCAACTTTGTCTAGGAGAGCAGTGTGAGAGGAACCTCCCCACACATGTGAACAATACTCAATACAAGGGGCGCACTATGCCCCTGTACAGAGCAAGAAGCTGTGCAGGGGAAAAGAACCCCCTAAGGCGGTTGAGCACACCCAGCTTCTGGGAGGCTGCCTTAGCAAGACTGGTAATATGGTCCTTCCAAATGAGAGCAGAAGAAAAAGAGACACCAAGAATATTGAGAGAAGATGAAGGGTTGATTTTTGTATTGTTGAAGAATAAGGGAT